>JAZGTK010022123.1:0-10371 GCA_036877625.1 Ambastaia sidthimunki
AAAATGCTGTACAAACAAATAAAATTCCAGTTGGCTAATAAATGTTGAGTCTACAATGCATAAAACGTTTTAAAGCTCATTCAGTAACATGAAGTGATGTGTCATCGAGCTTTGGTTGGCTGTTGTGCTTGTCACTCACTTTTAAGGGGTGTGTCAGGCTTGCAGAATTTAAGCTTAGACTGTGTAACTTGTGGGGGCATCTGGACTTCCTGCTGTGTTCTCTGCTCCCCAGAAGTGTCCCTGCCCTGCTGAGAGATGCCCACAGATGCATGTGTCTCAGGCTCAGTGTGGTGTGCGCCCCGCAGGTCTTGACTGCGCTGCAGTTCTTTAGTGAACTGCAGGTTGAGTTGACTCTGCTCCACAAAGTGTTTGCTGATGTATTTGGTGGTCCTCTGACGACCCTCGTCCTCCATAAACCCCTGAGAGATTCACATACGGTATTGAAACAATACTGTCAAATTTTATTGCTACAAATGTTATTGTTTCAAAGCAGTGTCACAGAAAACTGTTGTGTGTTACTTTGATCATGTCATTTCGCTCCAGTAATCTACAGATCATTCGACCCTCCAGTTTTCCAATGTTGAGTCGCCCCCTCAGCACTGACTGAGAAATCCCTCTGGTCCCGGTCGACACCACTGCAACAGCCAATCATAGCATAGAGAAAAGCTGTCCATTAAAACACGCAAGGTAACGAAACAAAAATCTGTAATGGAGAAGCATGCAGATATTCTGACCAATATCGTAGGCTTGTGTGAGCACATCCCGCTCGATGATGCGAGGCACTGCAATAACGTTCCTTTTGATGGCCCCGTCAGTGTCTTCATCATCATCCTCATCCTCCTCCATATCCCTCTGTTTGTATGGCTTCAGAAGCTTCAGACAACGAATGTGTATGTCTGTGCCTAAAAACCAATCATACAGCACCAATCACACGAGAGAAATCTGAGAGAGCCGATCACACGAGAGAAATCTGAGAGAGCCGATCACACGAGAGAAATCTGAGAGAGCCGATCACACGAAAGAAATCTGAGAGAGCCAATTAGATGTGGCACTGGTGATGTGTGGCACTGGTGATGTGTGGCACTGGTGATGTGTGGCACTGGTGATGTGTGGCACTGGTGATGTGTGGCACTGGTGATGTGTGGCACTGGTGATGTGTGGCACTGGTGATGTGTGGCACTGGTGGAATATCATCTCAGACCTCGGTGGGTTTTGAAGGGTCCTCCGTCTGGGTCGAGCTCCTTTAGTGGAATCCTTAACACGCTGACCATCTTAGCTGCAGTCATGTACTGACACACACGCTTGAAGGTTCGCTCACTGACAAGCTACACGACACACACCAAAACAACGAAAACCAAATATTAACAAACAATATTTACATGAAATGTGTTGTATTTCCAAAACACACAAATGTTTAATCTTTCAATGTTTGACATGAAAGTTAAAGTTATATATAACTTACCAGTTGTTGTCTGAGTTTGATCATAATAGCCATCTTATTGGGCAGCTCAGAGAGTATGTTAGATGTGGACTCCATCAAAATATCATATTTACTCCTCCTGACACACAAATTGATTGAGACATACAGCAGAAACACGTTAAGAATAATTTACATAATTCTTAGAAAGCTTTAAATCATGACTGCGTGCAGGTTTGTGAGCGCACCGGTCCACATGGAAGCGTTTGAGCAGCAGCAGGAGGGAGTGCTGTTGTGCTCCAGATGGCAGCCGGGCGACATGCGACTGTATGGTGATCAAGCCGTTTCTGTCCAGTGCCCTTCTCAGATAATGTATCTTACCTGCATCCATTCTGACCAATCACAGCACATCTCAGCATTATTACATCATCCCTACAGCAAGACTCATTTCTACAAAATGGAATGCTAGAGTTTTGAATAGTATTGCTGATATTTCAATATTTTCTATATATCGTGCAACCCAACTGCTAACAGTTTACATATTTAGAGTGTTGAACGTACAGTGCGTAAAGATTTCAAATAAGTGTGTGGTACACTGTTGTCACATGACCAGCTCACTTTATGTTCAACTCAGGAACGATCATGTAGTGCAACAGAAGTTCAGCTGATCTTGTTGTACCACCTGAAAATACGTGTGTGAAGTTCCCGCTGCAGCTCGCCCTGCCAGCGCGCTCGGCCCAGTCGCTCCAGGATACAGTAGGTCAAGTCATTCAGGGTCAGCTCTGAGTTTCCCTCTGGTCCGATCAGAGCTCGATAACGGACCATCTGTGAGGCCACCATCACCAGCTTTTCACCCCACCTGAACAGAAGCAAAGACACAGCTGTCAGTATGTGCACATCATCAGATGTCCACATCTGCACATCATCAATGCCGGTGTCTTACTGGGTCTGGGCCTGTTCTAGCATCACCAGCGGCCTCAGCTCGGCCGTTCGGATCTGCTCTGTAATGTCAATGCGCTCTCTGTAAAACACACACGAGCCCTGAATGCCGCCCGGGTCGTCAGCCACCACGCTTACTGGGTACGGCTCCTCTGGGTCAGCCTGACGCATCTCATGAATGCCTGTGTTACGATCCACCTCCACAAACCTGAACCAGACAGGCAGAGACCATTAAGATTATTGAGAATTTCACTTTGTCGCTTATACCAAAGGTTTCTCTCCAAAACCGATGTTCCCACACACTGCGCATCCTCTTGCAATAGACATTTTTATCTTAATTACAGGAAACTGGTCAAAATGATAAATAACCTTTAAAAATGCTGCATTTTCGTCATGGTAAATATAATTTATTAAATTTGCTTTTAATTCAAGATTCAAAGAACTTTATTCATCCCAGAGGGAAATTGATTTGCCCTTTCACAGTTGCTTATAAGGGAAACTAAGAAGAAAGAAAGGAAGAAATAGAAAATAAAAAAGAAATAAATATAAATATATAACTATACAAGAAGAAATAGAAGATAACTATATACCTATACAGTATACAGTGTATATACAAAAGTGAGCACAGTACATCAATAATTTAAAATTTCAGGAGTGAAACTTCAACACCCATAACTTAACCCTATCAGTACTCGTCCATGAACTACTGTTAATATTAAGATCTTAGTGTGTTAGTGTGAATCTTCACAATGAATATGATGATGGTGGTGGAAGATTTGAACTACTGTTAAACTTTCCTTGAATTATTATTTACCGCACCAACAGCACAAATATATGCAGTGATAGAATATATGAAAAACTGTATGAAATATATTTGTAATACAATTTTAACTGCAGAATACAATAAATAAAATGTGCGGTTTTAGTTCAATCATAAATAAAATAATATAAATCATATAATATTAATATAAATCAACAGTTTAGTTTGATGTTTATCAAACTGAACGCCTGCAGCGGAACGCACCGGTCGTGCACCGTGACGGGTTTCCTGGGTTCTGGCAGCAGGTAGAAACGGATCTCTGCGGTTTGGCTCAAGCAGGTCCAGATGAAGCTCTGCGTGAGCAGATCCAGATTCAAACCGAACTCTGGCTGCCGCGTCTGCAACCTCATCCAGAGAGTCTGAACACTGATCCCGTCCAAACCCTCCAGAGCCACCTCATCCAAAACCGACTCCATTGGGTCCATCATCATCATCAGTCACCCAAACGCAGCGGAACCGCACCGTGTTCTTTTAGCGTGCAGCTTCCGCAGTGTGACGCAGCGCTGCTTCTGTGACGCGCAATCACAACACTGACGCATAGCACTGACACCTGCAGGACAGTCCAGGTAAAACATCACCACAACATAATTGAATTTAAAACTGTAGTAATAACAACTGTCGTCATCATGGTATTTTGTAAGGAACGTTGGAAGAAAAAAAATTGAATAAATACAACACAGTATAAAGTAAATGACTCTATTTATTAATAATAAACTCCTAATACTACTATTGTACTGTCGTATATCCTCATAAACCACACTGCTGTCAAACTCACTGCTCACTCTCTTGAAGTGAAACCTCAGCCTCTGAAAGATCAGCGTATCCTGCAAAATGAAACCTTCCCTGTGATTTGATGAAGTAATGAGGGTGTATGCAGCTGTACGGGCCCATCGCTCAGCAGTGCATTGTGTACTCACACTATTTTATTAGTGTGATAGCTCCGAACCGTGCTTGAAGAGGTGGGCCAGAACACGGTTTGATTGGGTTTGGGGTGCTGTTTGCATGTAGTGTGATCGCTAATCACACCAGAGCACAAAACAGCTACCCGTCAACACGACAACAACACTCAGGCTCGGTTTTTGGCCAAAGGCTATTGGCCTAAACCAGCCGTAGGCCTGTCGTACATTATACTAAACACGCTTGTTTCCCAGCACAGTGTGCTACAATCATGTGTTTATTTTTATAGTTGTTGTTAACACCCACCATTGTTGTGTGGGCATTTTAAAGTTGAAGTGAAAATACATTGAAGAAGTAAACAGATGAAGTCCTGAGAGAACCCGTACCTTCAGAGGTACATCATGCATACAGTATATTAAAGACAGACAATATGTATAAAGTATATATATGCATAAATGCGACCAATAAAGTGATTATCGTGATTTAAGTCTTTCTTATGTAAAGTGCTGTTGCATTATGAAACTGTATTACTGTATCAGAAAAAACAAGAACGTGTCAGTGTTCATTTTTACAATTGTGCAGACATCTGTACTATAATAAACTAAAACTAGATTATATTAAAATTTATTAAAGACCAAACACTGTCATCCAGATCTCAATCTGAACTGACAACAGTCACACAGATCTATGCGTTTGATCAGATTCTCTTTAGATGAAGATCTGGATATCTGATACATGATCTTCATGCAAACATAGTGCCACTAGAATACACAGTGCCTTGCAAAAGTATTCATCCCCCTTTCTCCTTTTCCTATATTGTTGCATTACAAGCTGGAATTTAAAGGATTTTCATTTGGCTTTTATGTAGTGAAGTTGATAAAGTGAAATGAAATCAAAAACAAAAAATTGGTGTGTGCATTTGTATTTATGCACACACCCCTTTCCCTATGAAGCTCCTAAATAAGTTCTGGTGCTACTAGTTAACTCAAGAAGTCACATAATTAGTTCAATTAAGTCCACCTGTCTGCAGTCTAAGTGTCACATCATCTCAGCTTACATAAATACCTGCTCTGAAAAGCCCCAGAGTCTGCACCACCATTGAGCAAAAGGCAGCAGCAAGCAAGCATCACGATGAAGACTAAGGAGCTCTCCAAACAGGTCAGGGGCAAAATTTTGGAGAAGTATAAATCAGGGTTGAAAACTTTGAATATTCCACAAAGCAGCATTAAATCTTGCCAAGAAAGGGGCCTTCACCAAAACTCAAAGACTAAGCAAGGACGGCATTAATTCGAGAAGCATCCAAAAGACCAGCAATAACCCTGAAGGAGCCGGAGAGCTTTACAGCAAAGACTAGAGTGTCTCTCCATGGGACCACTATTAGCTGTACACTTCACAGAGCTGGGCTTAGCGTGGCCAGAAGAAAGCCTTTGCTTAAAGAAAATAAAACAAGAAAGAATGTCTTGAGTTTGCCAAAAGACACGTGGGAGACTCCCCTAACGTCTGAAAGAAGGTACTGTGGTCAGAGGAGACTAAAATGTAACTTTTTGGCCATAAAAGAAAACTATATCTGTCGCAAACCCAACACCTTTCATCACCCCCAGAACACCATCCCCACAGTGAAGCATGATGATGGCAGTATCATGTGCCACCATCAGCTGTGGGGGTGTTTTTCATCAGCAGGTACTGGGAAATTGGCAGAATTAAAGGAGTGATGGATGGTGCTAAATACAAGGCAATTCTTTAAGAAAACCTGTTTCAGTCTGCCCAAGAGATGGGACTGGAAAGGAGGTTCACCTTCCAGCAGGACAATGCCCATAACCACACTGCTAAAGCAACACTCAATCGGTTTAGAGAGAAACATTTAAATGTGTTGGGAAGGCCCAGATCTCAACCAAACAGAAAATCTGTGGTATAACTTAAAGATTGCTGTACGCCAGTGGAAGCTGTCATCGCTGCAAAAGGTCTCTACAAAGTATTCACTTTGAGGAGGTGAACAGTTACGCACACCCACGTTTTCTGTTTTTTGGTCCTATTTTTTCCTTTGTGTCACAAAAATTATTTTGCATCTCAGAAATTGTAAGCATGTTGTGTAAATCAAATGCAGGTTATTTCAAAATTAATCTATTTAAATTCCAGGTTGTAATGCAACAAAATAAGAAAAAGGCAAAGGGTGAATACTTTTGCAAGGCACTGTAAGTGAACCCTGAAGAATCTTTTGTACATGATGGACATCAAGATAAAGAAAACACCAACGCAGACATACTAAGAAAGATTCTTTAATTTGAGCTCCACTAGAGGAACATTATACAAAAACAAGGTTATGCACTTCACATTTCTCAAAACATTACATATCCTTTAGCATTTTTCCCTATCTGACTTAGGTGAAAGACAGAGAAAGCCTTTTAAGAAATAAACCTGCAGGATGCTCAGCACTACACATTTAAAAATAAGGGGAACACTTTTCTACATTAAAATATTACAACAGGACCTCACCCCCCCCAAACACACACAAAATAGCTCCGTGAACTTCAACACCTTTTAAACAGTCTGAACTTCAGCTGCACATAGGGGGTTTGTGGTTATAGGAAGTTGCTGTGACACATGACAACAGATGTCTTAAGTGCAGTCTTCTGATTGGCTGTTTATTACACCTGGACAGAGAGTGCTTTGGCTGTTGAGTTTCTGCTACCAGACCTGAGGAACGTCAAAAAGCATAGGCTGCGTCGATTCGGAGGCTGAGGCGGAGAAAATAAATATTAAACAACTGTGTTTATTACAGAAATAACTCCGTATACAAACATCATCTGACTTCCTCTTTTTGTGCCTGCAGCTCCTTTTACCTTGGCTTTTATTGGCCGAGGACTCATCAGACCCTGCTTTTTCCCAAGTAGGGTTTACAGATACTGTGCCTTCATCTGGCCTAAAGAAACAGCCAAGAGTCATTACATCATTCAAACGAGGCGGCTAATGGCTAAAAAGAAAACAGGGCACTTACTGCAGTCTCAGCCAATCAGTCACTTCAGAACCAGTGATGTCAGAGTATGTTTGTGAACAACCTTCTGTGACACCAGAAAACATGTATTACTGCAATGTGTATTACTGCAGTTCATGGTAACAAACTTATAATAATCTCAGGAAATATGTGTGACATTTCAGCCATTTTTTCATTGTCTCATTTGTCATCACAGACAGCATGTCAAGAGCTGGTCAATATCAGATCTGTAGATATCAGTTCTGACCACAGAAAAACCTACAACAGCCCACCAAACTCGCAGATCTTCATCCTTTTAGTCAAGTAAAACTAGTTCTAAAACTTAATATCAAAACAGAGGAATTTGTGTACAAACTTTGTCTGTGGTGACTTTCAGTGTGACACACAGAGCTTTAGAGATGAAGTCACAGAGCAGGTCAATCTCCAGCATGCCAGTCTCAAAGCTTCTGAAGACCCTAAAATTCACCTTCTGTCTTTTTTTTCTTTACACCGCTGTAACGAGCCCAGCTGCCATCAGCATTACAGCTCTGCTCACCCAGAGGTAGACTGACACGCCGCTTTAACACCTGCTGCCTACACACACACGCACAAACAGACACACAGTCATTATCTCCTCATCCGAGTCTAAAAAACTCGCTCAGACTCACTGGCTGTGGGTGTGGCTGAAGGTGGCCGTCATGACGGCAGCACTGTGGGAAGTGACCACCCACCTGTCATCAGTCCTGCTGGTGTTTGTGTTCCTCTGTTTAGACTGCAGATATTCGGCGTATGTCTGGATGCGATAACTCTCAGCATAACGGCTTGTGTTCATGGCTGCACATACACATCACATCAGTAGCAATAATAAAGTGGGTGGGTGTGGGGGTGTGGGTGGGTGTGGGTGGGGGTGTGTGTTACCTATCTGGACTTGTTCTGTCTGGCTGAGAGAGACAAAGGCTGATGTATCATCAATCCATGACACCTGAATGTTACCTAAGGCAGAAACACGGGCACAGTCAGCAGTGAGACAGACAGGTGCGCGTGTGTGTGTGTGTGTGTGAGAGAGAGAGTTACCGAAGGCACTAAAGAGCTGATAAAGATCACTGGTTTTCCATTCTTTGGGGAATGTGACATACAGAACATGATCTCTCTTAGGCTGCACTACAACAGACAAAAACAGACAGATAGCTGTAGGTATGTAACCTGTGTGTGTCTGTGTGTGTGTGTGTGTGTCTTACAGTCTGGTCCACACATGTTCAGATAAGGAATGTCAATCACCCTCATCAGGAACAATCTACAAAACACAAACATTATTACACAAGAACTGACGCAGACAGAAATAAATGTTTGTGTGTGTGTGTCTCACTTGTTGTAGAAGGGTTCGAGGAGTTTGGAGTGGGCAGAGATGTGACTCTTTGGAGGAGTGAGAAAAGAACCTGAGAAAAAAAACAAGATGTATGAAAACACCCACACACGCACGCACGCACGCACGCACGCACCCACGCACGCACGCACGCACGCACGCACGCACGCACGCACACTCACCCAGGTAGTTTGCCATAGAGATGAAACACAGCCCAGTGATGTATGCATCATAACCAGCTTCATGAAGCTGTTCTGTTGATGTGTCATAACTGTGGAAACCTTCAGGGCATTCTGCGCGCACACGCACACACACGACAAACACATTTTAATGACTATTTAATACTAGTACACGATTATATTACTATTTAAATCATAGTGTGCAATATGTTTGGTTGGTGCTTGTTAAATCAGTGTAATGGTTGTCTGGTTGTATGGCAGTGGAGCGTGTTTGCAGCTTCTGTACCATGCGTGGGGGTTTTGAAGGGTTTCTCTCTCAGCTGTTTGTGAAGTTCTGCCAGTGATGTGTTACTAATCATCTCCTGCACACAAATCCAAAAACACTCATGAATCACACACAAACACACAATGATGGATTATAACGCAGATGTGACGCACCTTAAATGGCTGCGTGGACGCCATCAGCTTGGTGTCTAATAGTCTAAAACACACACACACACACACAGAAGGTAAGGCACGTAAGGCGAATAATGAATGATCATGTGTCTGTTATCAGGGTTACCTGGGAAACACAGACATCGCCACCTCCTTAAAATCATCCAGCTCCTGCGCGCGCACACGCACACACACACACACACAGACAGACACACACACACACACCTCATCAGACTGTGATCTGACTGTACAATCTCTCAGCTCATGTGAGTGTCTCCATGGTTACCTCAGGCAGAGGCCCACAAAACTGATGGATAGTGTGCATCACATCCAACAACATGTTGTGTCCAACTATCAGTTTCCCCTGAGTTAAACACACACGTTTACCATAATCAGTTTAAACAAAATATTTATCAGTAGATGATAGAAATAAATCTGGGTGTGCATTCAGACAATCTTCACACACTAAAGACACAAAACAAGTGGTCTGAGAAATACCAAATTCTAGAAACGTACAGACTTGGAGACAGCTCGAATCACTCTGGAGAAGCCCACAGCATCATTCAGCTCCTCCTGTCAACGCACACACCATGTAGACAGCAGACAACTCAATCATCAGAACATGTAGTGTGTGTGTGTGTGTGTGTGTGTGTGAGAGTGTGTATGTGTGTGAGAGAGAGAGAACAGCTGATCAGGTAGATGTTGCACAAATGTTGTGTTGTTCTGCTGACACAGTGATGCAGCAGAAATGAGATGTCCCCTTAGAAGTGTGAATGTACAATGTTATACATTTAGGGAGCACCTGCTCTTTTTGCTGCTTCTTTTGTTCCCTCCTCCTCCTCTCCTCTTCATCCACCTTACTGATCTGAATGAAGCGCTCCTTCTGCCACACACACAAACATATTTCACAATGTTACTGATCTGAACACAACCTAAATCAGTTATAGATATCTAAACAGAAACCTTCTGATACACATACACACACACTTCAGTAAGTGAGAACTAGGATTTAGATCCGTGTTTTGTGTTTGTACCTTGTCAGTCTCCAGCGTTTCCACGTGAAGACCTTGAGGATATCTACAAAAACACAGAGTAAATGAATGACATCATCAAATGCAAACGTGTCACATGATACTGTATTAGTAAAGACCATGAATGATGATGTCGTTAGAGACCTGATGACCCCTTATATACATACACACACACACACACACACACACACACACTTACTTACTTAGAGTTGAGTGTCTGATAGATTAGTTTTCTCTGAAAGCTGAAACACACAGAAAATCACAGCGTGTAAGACAGTGAGTGTGTGTATATGTGTGTGTAATAGTGTGTTTGTGTGTG
>JAZGTK010022124.1:0-10371 GCA_036877625.1 Ambastaia sidthimunki
TGAGCCCCGCCCATCATGCCCTTCTCCAACTTGTTTTATTTTATTATGGATGAATTGCAGCTGTTGGTTCTTGTAGTTCTGTGTGTGTTGGCTGATATATTTACACCAGCTTTTTGTTTTCAGCATTACAGTCAGTGTGTGTGTGTGTGTGTGTGTGTGTCCTCTTCAAAGGTCAAAGTGCTCCATCACTGTACTGTTGTCACTTGTAATTCGGCCAGACAGTATCTGTGGAGTTCAGTCAGACCTAGTACTTTGTCAGGCTGAGCAATGATCTGATCTAGTCTGACCTGAAAGATTGATATGCGAAAAATGCTAGCTTGCCAGCTAAACTGAAGCATATACAATAGATTATAATGACTTAAACAATCTAACAATTAGTACATTTTTTAAAAAATAAATGTGAGGGGTGCTTGCTTGGCTGTGCAAATGTTGTCACCATGTTGCCAAGGTTACTAAGGTGTTTTAAGTGTTTTGGCATGTTGCTATGTAGTTGCTACAGTGTTTAGTGCGTTGCTAAGGTGTTGCCTACTAGGTCAAGTAAAAGTGCTCACATTTAAGTCTGTTCTGATGACCTGCTTAAATCTGTGTATAAGTTTATAACTTTTTTTTGTAATTTTATTTTGTGTCAGGCCACTCACCTCAATAAGCAACATGGTTTAGATACCTTTCATGTCTGTTATGCACTGCAGTTTAGTGCTTAGGGTTATAGGTTTGTTTCCGTGGTAACAGCTATATTTTTTTCTTTTTAGTTTCTGATGTCTTTTGTCTTGACCATCTCTTATCTCCAGTGATTTGCCAACTAGCAACAGGCTTGCAGAGTTTAGCCACACAAACCTGCCTCTCAAACATGACAGAACAAACACCCAGGAGAAGCCATTTGTGAAATGGACAAAAAAAGTGTCCGTCAGTGACACAGAAGATAAAACTGCTGATATCAGCTGAAGATAGACTGACGCTTATCTGTACAAAAGTGTGTTTGTTGAAAGAGGTGTGTGAGTGGATTCTGAGATATTCAGCGTGTTAAATCATGCAGAGTGGTCTTTGAGAATTGCCAATTTGAACGTGTGCTGATATCTGTCTGTGCATGCCAACACTCGACTCCTGTACGCATGAGTGAATACAATGAAGAGAGCAAGACTCCCACCTTTGTTGACTTCAGCACACCAGCAGAATGGCTCTTATATTTAAACACAATCTCTAAGAGCACTGTGACATAATGTGGGTCAGATGCAACTGCTCACTGCTGTAAGAGACTGGCTGCTTGTGGAGTTAGAGAGTTCAGATCATCACTTGCCAATCAGTAGAACAAAAAGAAGATATTTGGAAAAATATCTCTGTGGTTTTGCATCCATTCAATGAAAGTCAAGGGCCACTGTTGTTTGGTTACCAACATACTTCTAAATATCTTTTTATGCGTTCCTCAGAAAGTCATACAGGTTTGACATAAGTGTGAATAAATGATGGAAGAATTTTTATTTTGGGGTGAACTATCCCTTTAAATTAAAGCTCAGCTGGTGAAGATTGTTGTTCTTCCTACACTTCCCTCCTGTGGGAGGAGAGATGTGTGTATTTACTCAGCGTCTGTCCCAGGTGCTACAGAATCCCTCGGATTAGATCAGGACTGGGTGCCTCCCCTCAATACACACACACAGCCATCACCGAGCACCCCACCCCTACAGATCCACCAACAAACCAGAAAGGGAAGATAAATTCCCCCGTTATGCTTCAGTCACCTCTAGTCTGAGAAGGAACGTTGGAAGAACATTGTTGAGTAAGAAGTATGAAGGAAATGCAACTTCACTGAGTCAGTTTATCAGCTGATCCTGTCAGTGTGTGTGGTGAGTCTTTGTCTGTGGATAGCTGGCTTGTAGCGTTGTGTTCAGATTGTCTTCCAGGAACAATTGTGTGACTTAATACATCCAGTTGTCTCAGGGCAGGAGATGGTGGGCCTGGCTGCCTCCACAGCAGCTGTTTCTGGTAGGTGTTTTGTTACTCTGCCCCTGTTTTCCTTCTCTACTCAGATCTTTCTAGATAATTGAATGGTATTACTGAAAAGTTCTTGCATTTATCTGAATGATTTTCATACTGGCTGAAGTGAAACTTGTCAATTAGTTTAAGTTTGTTGCAAATATTGTCTTGTCTCTGATTCAAATGAATAAATTCACTTGCAGCTGTGACTATTTAACTGTAGTGTAAACATGTTTTTGTTGAGTTTATGCTGTTATCGTTGTTTATCACTGTATTAATCAAATCTGCTTAGTAGCACCATATAGATAGAGTTAAACCCAAACCCTCAAGTTTTTACAGGTGATTTATTTAGACGTTTACCCAAAATGCACTTGTAAAAACAAAGGATTTCTCATAGGTGTTTAGTAATTTCTTGCGCCAGGAGTGCTGTGGTTGCACAACTGTGTATTTGTTGCTATCTCTGGTAGGCTGTTTAAAGCTGTTTGGCTGCACTTTTAATGAGGTGAGGAATGTTTCCTTGCTTTGCAGCTATGTGTGAGGTGCTGAGTGCTGGTGCACTTCTGGGGAACGCCCCATTGTCCTCCTAAAACACAGCTTTCAACACCAGCTTTAAATTCTCCAACATGTCTTCTAGATTATGTTGAAACAATACAACCATCACTGCAGGTCTTTCAAGTGAGCGAGAAGAAAAATAGATAATCAGCTCCGATTTGCCTGAAAGATCTCACAGTCTGATGAAAACATCTTGCACAAAAAAGCAACTAACAAGCCCAAGATGAGGAGAACCTGCAGGTTAACTGATCCGGCTTTGAGCTCTGGTGTGAATTTCTGTGTTCCCACAAAGCTGTTTTGATGTGGTATTATCAGAGAAGACCACATGTGTAGATCTCTAGAGGGGAGTGGGCACGTAGCCTCGTGTTGTGCTTGGCTTTGGAAGTGACCCTCCACAGGTGCAGCTGAAGATAAAGAGGAGCACAAACATGTTTGATGTCTTGTGAGAGCGTATCTCAGTAGGAATCATATGCTTGACTCTGCTGATGTTTGTTTAAGCTGGTCCTAACTGCCCCCAGAGGACTTTCTGTTCATTAAGATCTCCAAACGTTATTTGTAACCTCACCTGACTCTTGTGATCTTGATGGGAAATACATGGGCGGATCATTTGATGGAATGTTAGCTTAGTAAAAGTATACTTGGTTTTCCACTTGTTTAATGTTCACACAAGGCTTTTTAACTAGCGTAACCAAAAAGATTACCTTGGTCAACCACCCAGAAAGACCATTTTTGATTCTTTACATAAACTGCCAAGCGGGCATGTGTGGCACGTGTAGGGCACTCTCAAAAACATCGAGCCACTTTCATTTGCTGTCCAGCTGTGTCTCCTGGAGGAGGTCATGCTGAGGGCAACCGTCTTTGTGTGATGACAGGGGCCTTGTGTCAACAAGTCTGAATGGAGAGCCTGAAACACTCACTGGTGGGAGTGCTGGTACCAGACACGTTCAGAGAGGAAGTGTTGTTTTGCAATAAATAAGTCACTAACAGAAATTTTGCAACCGGGGTGGATTAAAGAAAACAATGTGTATTTTTTCTGTCAGAACAGCAGTACATTGACCCAAATTTGAGATGAATAATTTCTGTGGGTGTAGAGATGTTTGCTGTTTGCTTGTGTTTGAGTGTTTGTGTTTCTGTGTGGCTTTTAAACTCCTCACCTTCCCTGTGGAGAGATGTGACGCTGACTCATTCCGACATGTCCTGGACCACAATACGGTCTGACTGGAAGCACATCATTCATTATGTTTTCTCAGAGGGGTGTGAAAGAGGGAGGTGGCCGTTTATGTGTAACTGAGGGAAAAATAGGCGAAGATCTTCTCAAGCTATATGTTCATATATTGCTACAGTATGTTGCAGTGATTCTCTTCTCCCCCAAAACTATTCCTGCAAAATATTGATATAAAAAAATCTAATTCTTGGCATGAGAATATTGATACGGTAATATGAGGTAAATATTTCAGAACTTTGACATGTTAATCCTCTTCCCCCACCCCTGGATTTAACTCATTAGCTGTGGCTAGTTTGGCTGCTCAGCTAACACGGAACGTTCTTAGGATGTTGGCTAACATTTTTTTAATGTTATATCAAAATGTTATTTGCTGTTACATTATAAGTGGAATGTTTTAAAAACGTTACAGAATTTAAAAAGTTTGAAAAACGTTTTTGTATCCAATCAAAAACATTAATACAGCGTCTAAAAACTGGACATTTTGAACATTCCTAAGTTTTTTAGAATATTTTTAACGTTACTTCATGGAAGGGTTAAGGAAACTTTGTTACAACCTAAAATTGTTAGTTGGGTAGCTAGTCACCAGCAGCGATCTTTATTTATCTGTTTTTCTCCTTCTAGTTCTGAAGGACTTTAAAATCGTACATTAATCATTGAGTAGCTGACCGATGAGGTTGATCCAAGTCTTGACCCACCACACCTGTTAATATCAGTAAACTCACAGGCCCTGAGGTGGATACTTTGACTCAGCTCACCCTCTGTCCAAGCCAGATTGTCCAGCTGTGTGACGGACGTGGTAGATCAGCCCTATTTGCACTTATTTTCTCTCTCTATTTATCACTCCCTCTCTCTCCACTCAGCCTTCTGCTGAGGATCTGTGGCAGTAGGGCCCATCATGAGCTCAGCTATTGGGACAGAAGGTGTTCACAACCCTCGAACCCTCCATTTCAGCAGAGCTTCTGTCCTGGTGTACACAGTTCTTGGGTTGCTTGTGAATCCCCTTTAGTTTTTACTTTTCCCTCAATACTCACAGCAGAAGATCTTTGGTTATATGTTTCTACTTATTCGCTGACAATGCATTAGCTCAAACTCATAGACTCAGCATTAGTGCTGGATCATTAGTAACAGGCTGGGGAAAAATGTGACTTAGCTGGTGTAAGAGAACTATGTGAACTGTGAAGTTTGTGGGTGGCAGCGTCTGTTGAGATATCCCAGTTTTAAGATGTAAGAACATTTCCCTAGAGTTTAAGTAACAAAACCATTAAGTGTTATTTTGAAATATTTTGATTTCCTAGGAACCATTTTTTTTAGATTTTTTTTGATTGCTTTGTTAATTCTGGTTCAACAACCTGACAATAATGTTTTTATATATATGCTATATAACATTAAAAAAAGTTCTACTAATGTTATTGCAAGAACATTTTTAATAAGTAAGATAACTTTGAGAGAACTTTTAGAGAATGTTCTGCCAATGTTCTGAGAATGTTTCCTGTTAGCTGGGAAGAAGGAGACCTGTGTTCAGAAGATAACTTATGATAACTAATGTGTTATGTGTTACCTCGTCTTAGCAACAAGAGTGGGAGGGTGTTTGAATGTCAGGCTGTGCATGTATTTATTGGGCTTGAACCTTCCTTAGACACTCTCCGTGAGCTTGCTAGGTGGGATGGGAAGCTTTCCATAGATCAGAGGTTACGTCTCTGTCTCTACGTGGGGGTTTCGGGTTCCCTATCAGGAGAGTTTTCATCCCACAGAGACCTGGAATGGAACTCAAGAACCTCAGCGTGAAGTTTTGAGATCCAAACCTGTTCTAATTTATAATCCTGTTGACCTGTCGTCATCCCCCCACCCATAACTCAAGTTGTGCACTGACACGTGTGTCCATTCTGAAGACGCCCTGTGGAATATAATGTTACAAAGAACCATGCCTCAAGATCTTTTTGATTCACCTTCTTGCAAGCTTTTTGGAGACCAAAGAAAGATTGATGATAAGAAGGTGATATCAAGGCGGGTACCACTCTCCTGTGACACTTGTTTTGTTTGCTCTTTCATGCTGGGATGGTTGTGGTTGGTCTAATTGATCTGTTGTTATGACAAACACTGACAGTTGTGTAGTCTGGTCTGTATCGACCTCTAACCCTGAGTGTTGACCTTCAGAGATGGAGCTCTTGGTGACAGAGTTGAATGTGCTGTTGAAGCTGTTGGACCATGAGACGCTGAGCTCTGCTACAGAAGAAAAGAAAACGGCAGTTAAGAACCTGTTAAAACAACTACAATCATCAGGTAAACATGAGCGTTACAAATAACCATGGTAGAAAATTCAGGTAAAACTAAGTGGATCTTATGTTATCTGGTTCCAGCTGGGTTGGTCCAAGCTGGGTTAGGTGTTGATCAGCCAAACTACCAGCCAGATTTGACCTGGTTTACCACCATGATTCTCAGAAACAATAAAATAATGTGTTTGGTACAATTATTAAGAAAAATAAAAAGGTCCAAAAAAATATGTTTCCAATTAATTACATTTTTTTGCTTAACATTTACCAGTTGTTGTATGTTTTCTCTTTTGTATATTGTCTGTCCTCCAGTCACTGCGAAAGATTATATGTATGTGAATGCCTCAGTGTACAGAAATGGAACCAGTTTTGTCGAGTCCCTTTTTGAGAAGTTTGGTAAGCAGGGAGCATTTATTACAAATACTTACCTCGCTCATCATTCTCCATTATTTCAGAGCAATAGGCTCATAAATGTTTTCATATTTCTACAGATTGTGACCTCAGGGACCTGAAAGTTGAAATAGAGGATCAGAAGAAAGAGCCAGAAACAAACCACACAGACCACGCTCCCTCTAAGCCGGTAAGAAATGTTCTCTCAGATGATTACCCATAATGCTTTGCTCCAAAGCTTTCTTTCTTAGACTAATATATAGTGCGTTATTAACCTTGATGTCAGTATGCAATGAGGGTTGTGCTCTGTGGCGGTGAGATATGGTAGGAAGATCAATCATCTGGTTGTGAAACCTCTTTATTCTTCTCTCCAGCTGCTTTGCAAATTCAGGGCCAGGTAGTTATCCTGAGATCCGTCACCGTCAGCCCTTTACCGTGGTCCCCACAGAGCCATGAGGCATTATTATTAAGAGAGATCTTGCCCAGCGGTCAGGATAGTTTATTGTGTGTGTTTTTGGGCCATTATTACCTCAGTACTCTTAGATGGACGTTTTCTGATGTATTGTTCAGTCATCATTTGTGTGGCATGTCAGTTTTGATTGGACGCAACAGTCGCATATCATTTGTTATTGGGGGAAATGGGCCACATACGTTTGTGATGTTGTAAAGACTCATTGAAAAGCAGATGTTGAGTGGGAAATAATGCGATGAGGCAGGCAGATAGGGGAAAGTCATGGTGTTTGCCACTTTTTTTGGACCAGGGCTTGGCAGACTCTCCTCCTCCTCTGCCCAACACCCCCCCTCCTGAGGAGTACTATGAAGAGGCCGTGCCACTCAGTCCAGGCAAGATGCCAGAATATATCACCAGCCGCAGTGAGTGCCATTGCTGTATGTTCATTGATTGGAAATATGGATTATATATTATGCAAACCGCTGTACATAAACTTGTTTATTTAAACTTAACATCAACTTTCTTAGAGGCTGATGGTCCAACATTGTGTTTTTCAAAAATCAGTTTAAGTTTAAGTTAAGCTTAGCCTGGAATAATATTTCCTTAATGTTTTCATTAAGTAACAAAAACATTAATACAATATTTAAAAACATTTTACATTTTAATGCTATTGTTTGGTTATGTGAATATTAATAAAAGAAAATTACTTATGTAAAGTTTTCTGTTGCTACTGTTCTTTAGGAACATTTCTATAACTTTAAGAGAACCTTTAGAGAACATTAGCTAACATTCTGTGTTAGCTGGGAGAGCATTAACAGCAAATCCTTTCATTGTATTTGTAAACCACAAAAAGTTTACATTTATTCTTTACATTTATTGTAAACAGGAAATAAAGGAAAAGTGATGGGGGGGCAAATTATATAACTTACCCACTTGACTGTATATAATAATATAAATTTTATGATGTGATGTTCGTCCAGTAATACTTGAATTACTTGTCTGTAGTACATTATATAATTCATTTTAAAAAACTGTTACTACACCTCTTATTTCTACAGGCAGCTCCAGCCCTCCAAACTCTATTGAAGATGGATATTACGAAGAAGCAGAAAATAATTACCCAACCACCCACGTGAACAGGCGACGCAAAAACTCTTGTAAGCGAGGATCCCTGACCCAATAATGCGTGTCATTTCCTGTTTAGAAAGTGATGTCATTTCTAAGCCTGTTTGTATGACATCACTCACTGCACAGATAACGACTCAGATGCCTTGAGCAGTTCTTATGAGTCATATGATGAAGAGGAGGAAGACAAGAGCCAGCGTTTGACACTCCAGTGGCCCTCAGAGGAGAACTCCATGGCTCCAGTGAGAGACTGCCATATTTGTGCCTTCCTTCTGAGAAAGAAACGTTTCGGCCAATGGGCCAAACAGCTCACTGTCATCCGTGAGAACAGACTGCAGGTGGGTTTCCCAAAGCCATAAGGAAGGGGTCTCCAATCCAGTTCCTGGAGGTCTACAGACCTGCAGAGTTTAGCTCCAGCCTACTCCAACACACCTGTCTGGATGTTTTTAGCAGTTTCAAAGACCTTGATCAGCTTGAGCAGTTCAGGTGAGCTTCATTAGGGTTGGAGCTACAATCTGCAGGTCTCTGGACTTCATTAGGGACCTTTGCCGTACGATATTAAAGTGAGCCTTCTTTCTGATTTACTAATATAATTTAAACAAAGAAACCCTCAGGTAACAATTTTAGCTTGTAACATTTCACTAACATTTCCATTAAGTAAAAAAAAAATGTTTAGATCTGTAATGTTTTTAAAACGTTCCACTAACAATCTAAGAAGAACTTTTTGATACATGAAATATAACACTCAAACCGTTCTACTAACGTTACCGCAAGAATTTTAAGAGAAATTTTAGACAACATTCTGAGAATGTTTCCTGGGCCTCTGATTCACTGTTTGTGTAACTGCTTTCATTTATAGTGCTATAAAAGCTCCAAAGACCAGTCGCCCTACACGGACATACCTCTCAGCCTGTGCACCGTCACCTACACACCTAAAGACGGACGGAGAAAGAAGCACGAGTTGCGCTTTTTTCTGCCTGGAGGAGAGGCATTAGTGCTGGCCGTGCAGAGCAAGGAGCAGGCCGAGAAATGGCTTCAAGTAAACACAGTCCCTTACTGCTTTGTTATCTGTTATACACACACACAGCGGTAATATGACTGCCAGAGAAAACATTGCACAAGTCTTTTGTACAAGGGACCCCCTGTGTGAAAGAATATGTTTACATGGAGAACCGCTGATGTGTGGATGTCTTTGTGTCATTGCAGGTGGTCCGTGACGTTACAGGTCAGGGAAATGGGTTGGACAGCCCATCATCTCCCAGCGTTCCCAGGAAGATTGAAGTGGATAAGGTGGGATCCCAGCACACACGTGCCCGCGCATCTCGTCATAACTGTTGACATATAAAGTGTGCGCGTGATGAATCGAAGGAACATTTTGGGATACAGTTATTTATTACAAGGTCTCACAGCAACTAGAGTTTGTTTGGAAAAAATCATTCCGTTATCACAGGATGATCATAAGAGGAATATTTTTTCTAAGAATAAAAACACTTAGTCTGTATCATTTTACAGTGATTTTGTCTGAACATCCCAGACAACAATTTTAGGTTAAAAACCAAAAATGTTATTTTGAAAGTTTTAGGAACATTTACCCAGTCCAGTTTTTAGACGTTATATTAATATTGTTGCTTGATTATAAGAACATTCAAACATTTTTTAATTATGAAACAGTTTTAAAATGTTCCACTAACAGCTTAAGAATAAATTTTCCTTCCTAACTCATACTGCTATAAACTTACATTTTTCAGTGTAAATAAAATATGTTTATGTGCCCTATAATGACAGTCTAGATCATAAAATCAAATTTAATGCAGGAAGTCAGAATGTTATAACCGCTTTCATTATGGTTGGTGGAAATTGAGAAATGATATTAATCCACTGTAGCTCAATTCAGACCACATTTAAATGTAATGATATCATTGCTTTAATACTTAATAATATTGCTGAATATTTTATATGGTGCTGATTCATGGAGCTGTCAGGAGTAATGTGTGTTTGAGGAACAAATCTAAATGGGACGTGTATAAAAATAATCAGATTAAATCTAAATGTTATTTTTTCATTATATACCTAATTTTTCAAATATCAGAATATAATACTGTCTCATTTGCTGATAAAGGTTTGCAGTTATGAATGCATATGTTTAAGTATTTTGTGTGTATTTATTTTGGCCTGGCTGTGCTGTTTTCCTTGTAGTGGCCGACTGCAGAGAAGCAAACCTCCGATTCTGACAGCATGCCAAGTTTAGAGAGCACACGTGACAGCCGGGAAAATGGTGAGATCTACAGCTTTGCCCCTCTGTTCTTCTCTGATTACACCTGCATTAGTGCTGTTTGCTTAGGCAAGTTTTACTAACACTGTTCCTCATACTTGTGGATTAGGGATTTGAA
>JAZGTK010022125.1:0-10370 GCA_036877625.1 Ambastaia sidthimunki
AAAGCAACATGCACTTCAGACCCTGTGGCGTGTGCACGTTTTGCATTACGCACATACATAAGCACATTTTCATATTGATTTCATGGCTTTGATGAGATGATTTATCAAGCAGTAAACTAGAACCCCTTCAAGAGCCTCATCAGGATCTTCAGTAACATTTATGCATGCCATTGCTCTTAATGTGCCCCTCTGGGCTGCTTGAAATTGTAATTTGAAACGTTGAGGTGTGCGTGATGGAGACTTCACTCAGATCAATGGAAAACACTCTGGGGGAGATACACATGGGAGCATATATATGACCATTTCACAATAGTAAATGTTTTGATTGTTACTTTAGAAGTTTAATGATCACAATTAACTGTATGTACTTCAGAATCCTGAAGGTCCAGAAATGCAGAAACAAACAAAGTAACAAATACATTTAAAAAGAATTCTTTTGAAAGTTCTGGTTTGGTAATAAGAATAAGAATAAAAAATGTTTTTAAAACGTTCCACTAACAACTTAATGATGAAGTTTTTAATATTATACATACATTATTTTTTCCCCCCATTTTCTTAGTTTTATTTATATTTTATTTTCTAAGAATTATATTTATTTATTATATATTTTTATTATATATTCATTTATAAATTTATTTATTTTAATTTTCTTAGAGTTTTATTTTTTAAAAAGTATATTAAAAAAGTCAATATTTGAGGTTATTGCTGAAAAGTATTAAAATGTGTCACTAACAACAGCAAAAGCTAATTATAAATTTATACACTTAAGATCAAGCCAAATTTACTTCAAAAATAGTTGTTATAGCCAATAAAAACAGGTGGATCACAGCCCATTCATCTCATTATAAATTTACCTGTATGACAATATACACTTGACGCCAGTCTCCAATGTTTTACTGACAAATAAAATTTCACATTAACATTAAAGCAAGCAATAGCCTGAGCACGAAATTATCGTTTCTTTAGTCCCAACATCGCAAATGCTTCTTTTGGCATGTTCTGCTATTTTAAAACTGCCGTGAACTGACAATTAATCAGCCAACATGCAAAATTACACGTACAAAACGGACACTCGCAAATAACAGCCTCATTTATCTCACTACAGCAACGAAAGAAGCAGTAATTCTTTCTTATGACCGAAACATAAATTTCATGAGCAAGTTGCTTTTGGTTATTATAGTTCAAATGTGATTATCCGTTTGGCTCCGGCTATTACATGCTGAAGTTAGGGAGGGTGACGAGACTGATCAGAAATGAATGAGGCACTCGATCTGAAAAGTTTAGCAAGCGCCATGATGACTTGTTAGCTAATAGCTCACCTGCCCGTCCCTGCTTGAAGTATGTGCTGCGGGGTTTTTAAAACGAAGTGTTTTACGATCTGAACCCCAGCTAAATGCATGCTGGGACGCGATGCATGAGACTATGAGATGAATAACGTTCCAACAGTACACGCAGATGAAAACAGAAATATTCTTGGCTGGATATTTGAGGAAACAGCATTTTAAAAATGGAAAAAAGGTTTTTCCTTGCCTTAATAGTTAATTTTATTTTTTATTCCCTTGGATCTCCATGACAACGGAAACATTTATGACAACCACACCTGCAAATTCTAGAACGGAGCAAACCCACAACCAGATTTGATTATTTCATCAGCTACAAATAACAACACACAAAACTAGCTCCCTATGTAGAGACAGTAGACAGCACGCCAACTTTCCAGACTTCTTAAAAAAACAGTGCGAGTCTTTTTAGAAGAAGAACTGAAAACCCTCTGATTTGAAATCTTTTTAGAAACAAAAACGCTAAGAGCTTACCGGTGGTCCTGGAGTCCCCGGTTCTCCTGTTTTTCCCCGTCGGCCCTGCAAGACACAGAACGAGAGGGTGAAAAATGGCAGAGTGATTCAACAACAGGTTCAAGTCTGGCATTGCTTGATGCACTCTGGAGACGGCAATTAGATGAAGACAGCTCCTCTTGTTTCAGTGACTAATTTACTTTTAATTAACAGAAAGAAAACAGCTTAATTGCAGAGCTCTGTGTGGCATGGCACTTTTTCTAAACCCCTCCAAGCCTGCGACCTTCTCTCCAGCTGTAACAAACCCTGGTCACATCAATCAAAACGGGCCTACGGTGAGAAACAGAGCGGGCCCCTGCGCGTGGCCCAGACGCTCGCCGGGACATAATGGACTATTCACAAATATAATAACTGCCTTCAATTCGTACGCTTGAAACACACAAAATGGCAAAGTGTGTGAGGAGGGTTCAATGAGAACCTTCAAAACTGCCACTCACCGGTTTAATATTCAACTGGGTGCGATGACATGAACCTATCGGAAAACTGACAAAGACAGCCGGTGTGGCAACCTCTGGGAAATTATTTTACCCATTGCCCCCGATGAATAAGTTGTACGTTTCTTTGATGGTTGCATCTTCTTTTATGAATTAATTTTTTGGGCGTTTATATAAAAGTGCACGGTGCAATTTTAGCAATAGGCACATTATTAAGAGTTCACCATAGGGACGTGGAGGCCCCTAGTTTTTGTCTTTTCCGAGAGTGTTTGTGAGATCAGTGGTCATGGCTGGATGAAAGAGGGCCGGGCACAAAACCCAACGGATCACCAAAATCCTCAGAACTGTTCATTTCCATAATCTTTGATTCAATGCTGTTGAGTTCATCCATGTTTTTCAATTCCATTACCTGCAACATAATGAACTGACAAAAGAATGAACAGCTTTCATCATCCAGCCCTGAATAAGTGTGTGTGTGTTTCTGTTGCCAATATTAAGAAAAAGGCACCTTCTGCTAACAAGACAAAAATTAATGTCCCAATACCTTATTATTTCATGCATTAGAGGCAAAAACCCATATTTTTGTAGCAGAAAATATTCAATATGTGGGATAAACATATCCAACATGAAATTAAAATTGTCAAAATGTACCATTAGGAAAGCTACAATTCAAAAGTGATACCTGAGCTCCTGGTACCCTACTATACCTATCCCACACATACAGTGTTTAATAGAACATGAATTAGTAGTTGAAATACTTCGTAATGTAATCATATAATGTTTGTTTTGCTAGGTGAGGCAGATTATGAAAAATATTAAAGGCAAGGCTATAATATGCAATTCCCACGGCTCTGAAAGTTTATATCTATCATCTAATTATACAGCTCACTGAGAATCAGGCTGGTTGTTAGCAGAGGTAATAATATGTTAATGGGATGGAGGTGTCTGTGAAATAGGTCAATGAAGGGTTTCTTTAAATTTCTGCCTCTGCTTCCTCCAAAACACAAGACAATAAAAGCTATACGAAGCCATAAAAGTCTATATTTTATACTGCTATTATTCCAAACAGATGATGAATAATGCATTTTTAATCATCTTCTTATTGTTTCCCCAAAATATATAAAGCCAAATTATTAAGTCAATTTAGTCAATAGTTAGTGTGTTAATTAAACATGTAAGGTTTTGTAACCCTGCTATAGAAAAGCTTATTTAATATCACTAGATTTCTGTACAGGCTATGGGAGTATGAGCTCATGTAAAACTCATCACCACAGTCCTGGAATGTTGTGGGTGGTTGCCAGGGTGTTGCTATGCAGTTGCTAAGATGTCTGAGTGGTACAGTCTATCCACCAGACAGTAATCGCTAGAATATCTGCTTAGAAAATGAATGGCACACCTCAGCTCAACATAACTCACAGTTTGAGATCTCATAATATAGAACAGGAATAACTATTGCACAGCTTTACAAGAAAGTTCATAACCAAAGCTTAACACTTAAGGTCAAAGCTTGCCTAAGGTCAAATGCCAACAGTAACACCAATGCTTGGTCCAAGTTAAACTTTAATATCTTGCCCTAAAGACTTCTGGTAACAGTAGACAGTAAATCAATAAATGTAGAAGTTTTGCATTAAGAACTTTGGCATGAAAAACAACCTTGTTTTTATGAGCTACAGCTACAGGAAGACCCGTACGGACAAGGGCACCGCCGCATGACAGGAAAACAGAGATCAACTGTGTGTAACTTCACCCTCACACACAGAGCACAGATCCCTCGCACACAACATCACCTGGACCAACACTGCAATCTCTGTTGCTATGCAACACCGGGTGGCCTGTAAATGTGACAACATGTGTGGCCTTGATTATTATTTGCCTTCTTGCGAGGGGCAAATTCTTCTTTAGGTCAGCAGTGTACATCAGGAAGTGTGTGTGTGTGTGAAAGATACAGACCCTGATCATAGACTCTCTGAACACATTCTCATGCACGATTTATCAACACGAATCCATCTACATTTATCAACATAGACTTAACAGCACGAGTCAATCTAACTACATATTCTAAAAGCAGTGATTCTATGTACCCTTCACAATGCATTTTAAATGTCCATTTACATAAGCACGACTTGCCTTTTTGCAATGTATTTGCCTTAAAACAGCAGTGATGGTGCATGTTGTTAAAAGTTCAGGTCACTTCTCCCAAAACTTTTCTTCAGTACTGCTTCAATACATTAACATTGTACCAAAAATCTATTAGGAATTTATGCACAAACTACATCATCCTAAAATAATGCTACTTCTCTTTGTTTTTACACTGGATTCAGCTTGTTCTGTTCTGATCCACATCAGCACTCAAGTACACTGTAGCGTTCATGCTCAAAAGTTTACATAGCAATCGTTTTCTAAGTTACAGTTTTCTTTTAAAGATCTATATCTTTAAATCTCAGAAAGTGTTTAGACTGCTTAAGTCACAGGTAAACATAACTACCATTGTGCTAACTGTCCGATTTAGACCAAATTTGCTCTGTCTGTGTGTGAATACTCCACAAACTTCACAAACACCTATTTTACAAACTTTCATTACATGGCCTTTACATTCCAGTATTTTAATAACACAAACTCCCAGATCTTCCCACCAGGACAGAAAGTTGGAGGGCTTCTCTGATGGCATTAATCCACAGTTTCTTTCTGCACAGTTGGGCATGGAGAATGCCAGCTTACCTGCTGGACAGAGCATACCGAGATGAGGCAGGTTTCTTACATCTAACACCTCTCCCGTCTCGCCAGGAGCAAAGCAAACAAACAGCGACCTGGGTAATCTTTAAAGCGGAGCTGTAATCCTGATCCAAAATGTCAACAGTTTCTCCGAGACCCTGCGTGGGTCAGGTGTCATGGATTAGAGAATATCTGTTAGAGGGGAGAGGAAGTGTGGGGCAGAAAGGGGAAAATGATAGACATAAAAGCAGATCTAACATTTCAAAAAGCTTTAGTAATCTGCTGTAACACACACTCTCCTACCAAGAAGAGGTCACACAGTAAGCCAGAAACAGGCCTGTAATGTGTGTCATTAAAGCGGCTAATCCTCTACACGCGCGTGCACATATATTTGCTGTTAGCTGTTAGCATGCTAGGGATGTTGTTTAGTACCGCTGTGTATTTTTCAATACGCTGTCAAGATGAACATTGAGCTATGTGTTACAACCGTGAAGGACAAGCAGTTTCACTTATAAGTTTGGGCTTGTTTGGTGAGAAATATCCCGTTCATCAAAAGAATGAGGAAACTGATTTACTTGTCATCACATAAGGCAGTGAAAATGACACGCACTTACAGGCTCAGTTCCAAAACCTAATGAGCCGTCTTGCTGTCTGCTGGCAGCAACCAAACTAAAATTAAGTGAGCGATTTTAAAAACCACATAGCAGCAACGGTAAAGTCAAATTCTGATGCTGCCTAAGCAAACTACATTCAGTTTTACTCAGTAATACTAAGCACACATATACACAGCAAACACACAGAATCTTTAACGTTTACTGAGAGTGCCGCAGTGCATTCTGGGATGCAGTGCTGCCTCTGAAATTGGTTAAAACAATCTTAGAAGTCAACATACTTTTTCTGCGTACCTTTAAGGATTGTCCCAGTAATAAACACTGACCCATCAGTAATTAGCACAATTAAAAATCTGCATAACAAATAGCAAGCAACAAAACTTTACCATTAGTAATCTCCCATCCTTTATTACAAACAACCTGCCCACAGTGCTGGTTAGGTTATCCTGACCAGCTAGGTACAGACCTGACTCTAAAGAGTCATTTTAGCAGTGCTTAAATAGGTCTCAAAGGCTCCAGAAACAGACGCTATGGGACCTGACAGCCACCAGCTCCAGTCTGGTCTCCATGGCTACAGGTTGCTCCTCTAGTGATGTCTGATGAAATGAAGTCTCTTTTGTGCCAACTGATCGTGTGCTCCAGCACTGGTGTGACAGTGATCTGAGAGCCACACAAGCAGCTCTATTTGATGGCCATTTAAAATGTACCATCATGTCTACAGACAGACAGTCAGCCTATATGCTTGAGATGCACACACACGTATACGGCGTGTACCATATCCAGACTTTCTTCCAAAAAAAGCATATAAGCACAGACACACAAAGACTTAGAGAAGATCACCATGGTAACCATAGTTTCCACCAAAATATCATAGCTGCAGTTATTTTTACTACAAAAAGGATGATATCATGAGATTTTGCACATTAACACATTTGGCTAAAAACAGAGTAAATAAAACAACAGAGATTCTGTAATGCATGGACAGTTAAATTATATTATTTTCTCACCCTCATGTCATTCCATTGTCATTCTTTTTTTTTGTGGAACACAAAAGAGGATATTTAGAGAAATGTCTCAGTGGTTTTGTGTTCATACGATGGAAGTGATACAAAGTCATACAGGTTTGAAATGACATGAGAGAGAGAAAAAGTAAAAAAGTATTTTTTATTATCGCTATCATTTTATAGAGACAAAGCATAATAAATATCAAGAGACATCCAAAGTGGAATTTGTGATATAGGTTTTACATAAAAAAAATATTTGAATGATATAAATTATTAAAGAGAACGCTTGTATTGTAATACTGGAATGATGCGCTGCTACTGCACAGTTAAAGAAAAGTGTGTGGAAAGCTGTAAGTAAAACCCTGAAAGATTTTCTCTAAATTCAGTTTGTTTTTACAGGAACATTTTGTCCCATTGGGAATCATCATAACACTTTTGGGAATTACTGTACACTTTCTAAAAGACCTATTTTTGTTGTGTTGGAATACTATTACCAAAACCCCAATCATAAATCTCCAATTTATGAATGAAATGAATCAAATAAGATTCCTGCAGGAGTTTCTTTACATTCGATTCTGGAAGTCCGATTAGATATAGTGTCAGCTTTATCAGGACTCTTTGTCTTCAAACACAAAACACTGAAATAACGTTGTGATACCCGACAGTTAGAGAACGTTATGTGAAGGAAGGCAAGAGATTTCAATCTCTGAAAATCCATTTTTAATCCCTTTGATGTTGTACAGAGCCATTTCATCCCAGAATAAAGTTCTGTAGAATAATGATAGTACTATTTGAAACATTAAAAATTATAAAGGGATATCAGGCCTAGTTTTTTTAAAAAGAACAATCCGGAAAGAAATTCCACTTTTATTCCACAACACTCCAAGTTTGACAGAAATTCCAATAGGAATCTTTAACACACACACACACACAGACAAAATCTTTTTAAAGATTTTCAAAAAAAGATTAATCTTTATGATTTATAAACTTGTTTCCTCATGGGGACCTCAAAAATGTCCTCACAAGGTCAACATTTACTGGTATTACTATACTTGGTCCCCATAACGTAGTGAATAGCAGGATCCCCCACACACAAATCATATGTACCAGATATGGACCTACAGACATATGCATACTGTAAAGCAACTCCTCATAGCATCCCAGCTGTTGCCATGGCATCCCAGCCTCCAGAGCTGAAGTGATTGATGTCTGCCTTTTGACTGATGAAAAGCCGGGAAAAGTAAGACATCTCAAACTCACACCTTTGATCATCCAGCATCTCGGTCAAACCGGGATACGAAACGGTAACCTTTTCCATCTCAACTTTCATAATTACCAGACACTTATAATTATCCCAACTGTCTTCTAGCAGCAGGAAAACATAGCTAATTAATTCTGTAATTAAGATTAATTCTGAAACGTCGTCTTTCCCCCTTTCTGCAGATGTTCTTCTGTCTTCCTGAGAACATTTGGGCTGTGCTGTAAGCACACCTTTGGGGCGGCACGGACAAAGAGAGCAGATAATTTCCTTCTGATAATGCTTAGTAACGTCTGGAAGTGCACATCTCTGAAACATTGATAGTCATTTCCTGTCACGTAAGGTCTCATTACGTCCAGTGCAGTTAGCGGCAGCTTTCTGACTTGCAGGTTCAGTCACCCTGGAGGAACTCAAGGTGAAGTGTTTCGCTCAGGGCACAGTGATGATTTCTTCAGTTCGTGGACCACGATAACCTTCTAAAACATTCAATTTAAACCGACAGTGTTCGGTTTCACAGTGTATTACACTGCCACAAGCTCAAGCTCCAAAACAAAGTGAAGTGAGAAGAAAACACTGAAACGCATTGATAAAAATAATGAGGCTAATATCCAAAATTTAACCCAATGTTACACCCTATAAAATATCACTCTATTTCTAAACCATTTTAAGATGTTACAGTCATGTTTGAGATGCAAAGTCTGTTCCAAAAAATAGGAAAGTAGGCAACCAAACTCTTCTGCCCCAAACACACTTTTTAGCCACAGGCAATCCCAGAATGCAATGCATCAAACTCAGCAAAAAATACACCCAAGATGGGAGACAAATCTTGAGAAATGGTTCTAATAAATGTTCCTACAATTCATTCAACACTAAAATGTGCTGATTTGCATACAATGCTGGACGCCTCACTCGAAGCGTTATTTGTATGCCACACGGAGTTGCTGTCTACGTAGTGTGCTCCAATTCAGTCACTTATGAGGTTCTGTTTACATTAAAATCCCACAGAAGGCAGCTGCCTATGTAGGCAGTAGACAGAAAGACAGCTTCACTAGGTTTCAGAACAGAGCTTATACAATATACAACAGGCTACTCAAGGTCTGAAAAAAATAAATAAGTGAGGCAAGACTGCTCACCCACGGTACTGGCACACTGCAAACTTCAATAAAACAGGATTTGTTCCAGTTGTTTACTGGGGGTGTGAGAGAGAGAGATACAGAGAGAGAGCCATAGAAAGAGAGGGAGAGAAGGAGAGACAGAGGGAAAGATAGAGACAGAGAGATAGAAACCGAGAGAGACAGAGAAAGAGTGACAGAGAAAGAGGGACAGGGAGAGAGAGAGTGCTAAAGCTGACAGTTGCCTGGCAGGCTCTCAAACGCAGCTTAACGTTCTTCAGCGTTTTCTGAGTGCCACACAATGCAATTATTCAACTCTCCAAACATCTAACTATCTCCACTCGCATAAAGAGACGGCTGACAGTCAAGAGTTTCAGCTCACACTGGCCAAAATGAAGCTCCAGCATCTCTCTCTCTCTCTCTCTGCCTTGTCTGACATGTTCAGATTCAATATGGATGATTTTGTCACTCTCAGGTCTATTCAATGCAGAGCACTTCAGGTCGAGTCTGAAAACACTTCTTTGCTCGGCCACTGGATGGCGATCTGGTTCTATGAAAGGCTTCCTGCAGGAGTGAATGAAGTATATCGAGAGCCAGAAGAAGGAACGTGTGTAGAACTGGGGATACATGAAAAAGAGGCATATAAGTGTGTCCTGAGTGTACTGGGAGGCTGATTTACTGCTTTAAATGGCTGGCCGGGGGGAAGGGTTAAAAATACGACCAAAATGTGCAAATGTTAAATAGGTGTGGAGAACGGCCAGCGCCGGTGACCGTTTTCTATGCTGGTCATGCGTCAAGAAAAAATGAAAAACAAGGGGGAAAAATGAGCCATGTTTCATATGACAGCCAGGAAATACACTTAAAAATAACCTGTTTGAGAAACTGCAGAGCAAATACTTCTGCCCGTACCCAGGATAAGTTCTAATGCTGCTTGTAAGAAGATCTCAATTAGGAGCTCGTCAATGTTAACAACTTGTGCTAATGTCTTTATGCAAATCCACATTTTTATGTGCCGGAAAAGATAATGAATCTTATATTTAGTGCCGAGTCTCATTTTCAACCTCAAATTGCGTGTGGGGGATAAATTGTCTACTGAAGTCAGGTAAGACCTCCACAGACATTCTTAAAGAAAAAATATCATACATCAATGAAATAAACGTGCTTTTGCCCCTCAAAATAATTACAATTAATTTAATATACAAGACATACAGAACAATAGTCTATTGTAGATCCACATTCAAATGTCTGGGTAAATACTGCATTTGTTTGTTTATGAAGTGAAGCTAAATAAAGTAGCAATTAGCTTTACATAACAATATAGATAACTAGGTAAGTTACAGTAAATATCTTCGTATGAACCAAGAACTGCAAGAACTTTTCTCTAAC
>JAZGTK010022126.1:0-10370 GCA_036877625.1 Ambastaia sidthimunki
CAGTGTCTGTGTACAGTGTCTGTGTGGGTTCAGTGTGTGTGTGTTTGTGTATGTGTGTGTGAGCGTGTGTACAGTATGTGTCAGGGGTTTTGTGGTGTGGTGTGTGTGTGTGTGTGTGTGTGTACAGTGTGAGTGTGTACAGTATGTGTCAGGGGTTTTGTGGTGTGTGTGTGTGTACAGTGTGAGTGTGTGTACAGTATGTGTCAGGGGTTTTGTGGTGTGTGTGTGTGTGTGTGTGTACAGTGTGAGTGTGTGTACAGTATGTGTCAGGGGTTTTGTGGTGTGTGTGTGTGTGTGTACAGTGTACAGTGTGAGTGTGTACAGTATGTGTCAGGGGTTTTGTGGTGTGTGTGTGTGTGTACAGTGTACAGTGTGAGTGTGTACAGTATGTGTCAGGGGTTTTGTGGTGTGTGTGTACAGTGTGTGTGTACAGTGTGTGTCAGGGGTTTTGTGGTGTGTGTGTAATACATTAAGCAGATTGGCATTAATGTTCATGGCTTACAGTTTCCATTGCAGTATTACACAGGACAGCTAGTGATAAATATCTAGTGTTAGCTTGTCATCTGATTAACTTCCAGGAACACTAGCTAATAGTTTTAGGTTGTAAGAACATTTCTCTAACATTTCACCAAGTAACAAAAACATTGTGTTATTTTGAATCAAAATACCCTTTTTTAGATGTGGTATTAACGTTTTGCTTGGTTTTAAGAATGTTTTTCAAATGTTACACTAATAGTTTAAGAATAGTGTTTTGATATACAGTATATTGTGTTACTAGCATGTCTCTTGTAACCATGGCAACATTTATCTATCAATGTATTGTAAATGTACATGTATATATTAAATTTAAACTATATTAAATAGTTTAAGCTGATCCCCTGAAAGTAAGTCATATATAATACACACACACACACACACATACGTCTGCTTACTCAGCATTTATTGTACATGAAGACTGTGTGTGTGTGTGTGTGTGCACCTGTACTCTCTGTTGACCCCACCTGTAGACGACAGATCTGAGATCAGGGGTGAAAAGTGACACTTAGAACAGACTGTTCCAGACTCACGTCTGAGGAGACAGACAGACAGGAACATAAGAGAAGATTTCTATCTCATCTCACATGTTCTGTGTGGACGTATTCTTACACGTAAATCTACCCTGTTTCTGGTGAAGATATCTTGGCTAACATGTGAAGTGGACAAAGTAAAACATGTTTCAGTCTATTTAAGTTCTTTCACATTACTTGGTGACCATGTGACCAAAGATCACATCAAAGATCACTGACAAACGTTCCTCAGTTTTTCACTTCTGAGATTCCAGAGTTTTCCCAGTTCCCATCTGAGTCTATTTTTACACACGATGCCGTGAGAAAAAAACAAATCCAGACATTTTTTTAGGAAAGTGTGTGAGTGTGTAAGTGGGAAGGTCAGCAGGTCATGGGAATCGGTTCAGGGCAGCGGCCCGGACCCTCAGCAGAGACTCCAGCTTCAACAAAAAACATCAGAACTGCAGGGAAGGAAAAACTGAGGAAGTGAAGAAACAATGTATGAGTTCTAACAAACATCAGGGTGTGGAACTGTAGAACACTGACAGCTGTTCCTCTGGAACCAGCAGCCTGCAGAGAACAAAATGTTTTCTGTTTACATTTCCTCCAGTTCAGTCCCACAGTGAACGCTGCTTGTTTACAACTGTTAGTAATCTATTTCCTCTTCCTGTTGAACTAAATTTAAAACTGGTTATAATGTATTAAATTCCAAACGTGAGTCTGCTCCTAATTTAAAGGTCACACACTGGAAATGAAGCACACTGAGCGGTAATGTCCGCTTTTGGGTGTTGTTTATTAAAATGGCTCTACATAGGAAGTTAGAATGTGACCGGTGTGGCAGTTTAAGCAATAACATTTTTATTAATAACATTGTACCATTCTTTGGCATTAAATTCAGTTCTTAATCAAACATTAAATCCCACCTGTACTGTGATTTGTGCATTAAATTGTAAGTCATTTCATTTGAGTTTATAAGAAGTATAATTGTAACCAATACAGAATCGGGAAAAATAAACATTCTGAGAATTCCCTATACTGAAAAGACTCTTGTTGACTATATGAATACACAGATCCTAAAAGTAACTTCAGTAACAGGACTGAGGCATGAAGTTCTGACACTAAAACAGAGTTGAGCAGTTAATCTACGTGTTGTTACTGCCCGGCTTTCCTTAATCACTGTTTAAAAACCAAGCGTGTGCAGATATTCCGGGTATGTCCGGGCCGCTGTGCTCTTCCCAGCATGCCAGTAAACATCTGTGGAATAACACGGCTTCAGCAGTCTGGAATCTCTCTGACCGCACGACCTGAGGATGAAGCCACACAGAAGCTTTAGAGAAACATTTCTGCCGACTCCAGGAAATTTCACTCAACGCGTCCATCTCTGCATGACTGAACCTTTATACTGGTTTAGTACTAGTCAAGCTGGTAGAGCAATGCTAACTGGTGAGACTGGTCAGCCACCATGGCTTTTCTAGTAAAACTTTTTAACCACATCTAGCTGGTTAATTTAGTTAAAAAAACCTGGTTGGGACACCAGCGTCTAAACACAATATACAGTTTATGTTAGTGACCAGCAATAGTCTGTTAAGTGAGAAAGGAAAACACTGTGTGTGCCTGTGTTTGATTTTTATCTCTTAGTGTTTGGTCAGAGTGTCTTTGACCTCACAGTTCAGCAGATACACGTGCTGGGAAACATGTATCCCGGAAACTTCTTCAATAAGGAGGAAACCTCAGATCTCTGAACACACAGAGCTGAACAAAACCTTCTCTGTTTCCTTTGGGTGTCAAACTAACGTGTCTTAGAGGCTTTATTGAAACCTAAAATAACCTTAACATTTAATTTGCACGTTTTTAGTAGTGCTGCTCGCTCAAACAAGAACATTTGTGTGTTAGTTTGACCCACATTTATCACTTGACTCTCAGAGCCTGCAGCCTTGTAAACAAAGACCTTTAACTACAGCAGCTGATGTGAGATCGCTGACATCTGCTGAGTTCTTATGATCATCCGTTATCAACCATCTTTCTGTAATGAAAGGGAAATTCAGAGGTCATGTGATCTTTAATAAGATTGAGATCTTATTAAAGGGTAATGTAAATAAAAACTCACTCATCAACTATCATTAACACACACTAATGCTCCACAGGACTCATACAATATATATCATGTCCTCTGAGGTCAAATGATCACGTGCGTGAGGCTGAAATTTAGTGATGCCCTGATTTTAACCTGCACGGGTAATAAAGCACTTTTATGGTTCATGTGTTGTGTTTGTCAGGAGATTTAATCTACAGAAGTCACTGTGCGTTCCAGCTGTGTATTTTATGAGTATGTGAATTCTCTGGGAGTTGAACTCGTGAGCTTCGTGTTGCGAGCCCCATGAGGTGCCAGTTGAGCTACAGGTCGTTCTTATGAACAGTGCTGGATTTTTGACACATACCCGTTGGCAGATTCATCCCAACATTTTGTATTTAAGAGATTAATGTTCTTCTAAAAGAGTCTGTAACAGCTTTATGAGGACACACAAGGATGTGTAAAATAATTTATCACATGAAAATAACAGAAAGCCATTGCTGGACTTTAAATCAATAATACAACCAAACCCTGACCCACATACTCACAGCTAACCAGAGATGAGTTATTGATTTGGTAGAAAGACTAACAGTCAATAGATCTGACTAATAACACAACAGGGAACATTCTCAGAACATTCTCTAAAGGTTTTCTCAAAGTTATCAAAACATTCTTGCAGTAACATTAGTCGAATAACGTTTAAAATAATTAATTAATGTTTAAATATCGTTTTAATAACCAAGCAATAAGATTAGTTATTGTTAGTTAATGTAAACGTTAGGGAAACGTTCTTACAACCTAACATTGTTAGCTGAGGTGCGAGGGTCACATGAGTGTTACACATGCAGTGAGTGTGATTGAAACAGATCAAAAACACAATGATTGTGAGAGAGTTTCACACAGTTGTGTGTCTCTGGTTGTTGTTTTGTGTGATAGCGCCACCTGCTGCCTGTGACTGAACCTAAACGAATGATTCTCGACTCTTTATAATGACTCGAATCATGGGAATCGATTCAGTGAATCATTCAGTCACTCACGAGTCGTTTGCTGTTAAATCAATAAAGTAACAACTCAGAAAACTGAGTGAATATTTAAACTAGTGGATATTTACACACGACCAGCAGGATTTAAACATACCGACAATCGTAAGTAACAGAAGTCCGAGTTTAATACACTTGCGCCCATACAAACACACTTAACACAACAAAACAACCTTAAACCAGCATGTGAGTGTGTGACAATCAACATCCCTCATGAAAGAGAAACAGTGATACTATAACATTTGAAATATGTACTATTGTTTACCATCACTGTATCACTGACTGTCACTGTTAGTGTAACTAGTTACACTCTCTAAACAATAACTTGTATAAACGTAATAATTATGCTCTCCACAAGGGGACGCTATTGGTCAACTAGTTAGTAACAGTAATGTCTCTCATTTTATTCATGTGCTGTGTGGGGGGGTCAGTCATCTACAGCTGAGGTGTTTGTTGGGTCATTTCCGTTGTTAAGCATCCCTGAAGTCAAAAACAGCCCGGGCTAGACGGTTCATCCGGTTAGCAGCTTAAGTTACTAGTTAAAACTAGTTTAAAAGTTATTGCTGTTACCAAGTATGTTTTGGCATTTTACGACACACTGAGAGTCTGCGTAGTTTCACAGCTGGACATAATAAACAAAATCTCTTCCTGTCATTCTTTTAGCTTTTTCCACAGTATTATATTTCGTGAGGCAAGCCAGAAACTGCGTTTGGATGTATTAGCAGATCTCAGGAACAGAAAAGCAGAAACGTCTTTGCTATTAAAGAGCTGAAAGTCTTCACGTCACATCTCAGCTGTGTCACAATTCCACTAAATCACAGAATTCTTCCGTGACGCCGGAGAAATGAGAGAATGTGTCACTGGAAAGTTTCAGAAAGACCTCATTTACATATGTGAATATTCAAAAGCCTGATCAAACTTAACAAGCACTAATGACTCTGATTAACAGTTAACCAGTGTGAGGTGTTTCCTGATTGATGATGATGGTGTGTTTTGAGTGGTTAAGGTTTAGTCCAGAAAAAAGATCTCTGTCTGTCTCTCTCTCTCTCTCTCTCTCTCTGTCTCTCTCTCTCTAATGCATTATGATGTCACTGCATTGGAATGCTGCAGATGATGAACGAGCAGAAATCCCGTCAGCTCAGCTTGGAGGAGTTTTTTTCTCCTCTAGTTTTGCGTCATGACAAAAGCATTAAATCTGCCCGGCATCACTGAGGCCCTGTATTCCCTGCCAGCAGTCATACAGAAACCAAAAGAATTCCCACAATTTGTGTTTTGATCTGTTCTGCATGTTGAGAATGATTCAAAGTTCCAATAGGTTTCATAATTCCAAAATTCACCTCTTATGGAATTTCCAAACATCAGAGATTTAGTAAATGCTTTTACCTGAAGTCAAGTCTTTTTGATCAGGATCTCTGATAGTTTACTGGGACTAATAAACTTGTAGTTAGCCGTCCTGAGCTTTGGCCAGAGTTAAAGGAGTGTGTTCAGGGAAGAGAGAGCGAGGGATGGGGATAGAGTTGTTCTGTAGAGTTTTGGGCATTAGTGACAGCTTCTGTTGGCCTGTATATCTCGACTCAAAATGGCAGTTTGGTGTGAGCATGAAATATTTAACCTGTTAAGTGGAGCTCAGCTGGATGGTTCTGATTCGAAATGAAGTTTTCAGAGACCTCCAGGTCGACGACACACACACACACGCACACACACACTTCCATCAGTACGCTTCTCTGTAATCTACATTAAAGCACAATAAGCATCTAAAATTCATGATGAAGAGTTTTTAGACTTTCAGACAGCATAAAGAATCGTGATAAAAACATGGTAAAAAAATGTGTTTTTTTAATTCTTTAAATCATCCTTTAGTCAGTTTTTTGAATTAATATCATGTGAGTATTGTGATTATATAAATGTGTTGATTATGGAGTTTTGTGTCTTTATTAAAGTATCATAATACTGGCAGTTGTGTAAGTGTGTGACAGACATGGTTTGATTTGTGTTAGTGCTGTGCACTAATAAACAGTGATAAATCAGTATTAGAAACATCAGAGGTCAAACAGCTCTGAACAGAGGTGAAAGATACAGTCTTAAATACATTTACAAACAGTGCCCAATCTCTCTCTCTCTCTCTCTCTCTCTCTCTCTCTGCATTCTTCTGGTGTTAGATAACTACGTCTCTTGCCAAGCAAAGTAAAGTGATGTATTCAGATTTCCATGATAGGACTTCCTCATTCTGCCTCTACAGTCCATATATGCCTAATTTCTGTTCCCCGATGAAATCAGACGGGCTCATTTAAATGGAATACGCAGCTCACAGCTTTGCTAATAATTGTGGAATTTTTGCTGATATTTATTTGTTTGACTCAGTTATTTACACAGATGTTTGTTGTTTTGAGGAGAATACACATGATGCTCACAGAAACATAGAAATATTCAGATTATTTTAGTGAAGCTTTTCAGCCTCTCTTTGACCCTTGAAACAACTGACAGTGCTGGACTGTCTTACTGTCAGCTAAGAGAACCAGCAGGTATTTCCTGTTGACTAAATTTCCTGATAAATACATCCCGAGTTCCTATTGGTCCAGTGGAATGTCCGTCATCTAAGTCACGCCCCCCTCCGCCTGTCCAAACAGGAAATGAACTGCGACACAATTACGTCAAAGTTACTCAAAGCTCTTATAATTCTCAGGAGGTGTTTTCTGTAAATGTGTGAGATGTATAAGCACACACACACACACACACACACACACACATTCTACCCTAAATTCACTGAAAGCTTTTTCAAATTTAATGAGATTAGTTCTGCTCACTGCCTGTGCTGAAGCGTTTCTGTCGCTGAAGAATAAACTATGAGATGATAGATGAAGAGAGACAGATACCAGCACGATGAAGGTGTGTGAGACAGTTCCAGTATATTAATAAAAACATTTATTTAACGTCTTCACCGTCTGTAGCTACAGACATGGTTGGTGGTTGGTGTGTATTTGTTGGGGGTTTATCTAATCATGCAGAGAGTGAATGAATGAGTTGTTTAGGGCTGAGAGTGGGTCAGGTGGGCTCTGGTTTATCACTGACAGCTTGTGGATGTAATACAGATGACGGTGGGAAGAGCAGGAGAGAGACAGAGAGAGATAAACAGAGATGGCATGTTTTGGTTTCAGAGCTGTGATTTATGCAGTTTAGCGTAACACTCACAGAAGACCCCTCATAAGAGCAGGAAGTTTTAAAATTCCCTGACGTCCAATCAAATGATCACTGAGGACAGAACCGGGTGATATTACCTCAGAATAGCACATTTGTGTGAGGTATGTCCATTATCAGTCCTGTTTTTGAATCATTTAAGTGTCCCACTGAGATATAATAATGTCTTCAACGCTCCAGTGAAAACACAACATGAGAAGCAGTTTGTAATCACGGGATGTTACCTGTGACTCTGTCCTGTCTGTAAAACACGCTGTAGTTTGAGATGATCTGACTCTGTATGTACTCACAAATGTTGTGACAGGGTGCTGGATTCCCACGCTGTGTGCTGATCATAAACAGGGTCACAGAGGGCAGAAGATTTGTGGGCCGGACCCCAGCAGTGGCTCGGGTCTCAGCTCTGTGGCTTCAGCCCCAACAGGGACGTGTGGAGGTCGTGGAGCTGTCAGTCATGTGGTCATGTGATCATGGGAAAACTGGAGCAGAACTGAGCCTGATCTGGAGTTAGAACAGGAAACTGACCTCAGAACAGATACACGGATGTTTTTTCATTGCATGTTTTTTGTTTTGTTTTGTCTTGTTTTGTTTTATTTGTCCTTTTTTTTTTTGTACATTTCTGTCGTGGCAATGAAGAACATTAAATTCTTTTTGGAATTCATTTGAGAGGGAGAGAGAGAGGGAGAGAGAGGGATGAAATGGAATTTCCCATGTTTTCTTTTTTCTCCCAAAGGTTCTCAGAGAACTATATTTAGGATCAGTGGAGATGCTCAGAACTTTAAGGTCATTTTTCTGCTGTTTTGGTTCTCCTGAGACCCCTCAGCTCTCTAACTTTCTCTCCAGCTGTGAAAGTCCTCGTAATCGCTTTCTTTCCATGTTTTTTGGGAACATGTTGCCCTCGACCCCTCACTACACACAGAGAGAGAGAGAGAGAGAGAGTGATATGAAGTGATCTGAGAGCTGCAGCTCAACACAAATCCTCCCACATCTGTGTGTCGTTCTTTAGGTGTGATCAGTCCACCAGTCGCTCTTTACCTCAGGAGGTCATGTGATCCCTTTTGTTCTGCACATGCACATGGTCAGACTTTGTGCTTCAGTATGTCTCTGTTTTTTGCACTGGACTGGAGCCAAGTCCCTCATGGACTTCCAGTGGATTTGTCCTCCTTCACAGAGAGAGAGAGATTGGAGGGCTCTTCAGTATGTAAACACTTCTGTAGAGGACAGGCTGTTCTTATGCTTGGCATTCCAAAGGAAGAGATTTATAAGGCTTAATACGTACAAAGACAGACAGACTGAGTTTTTATGTTTCTTCGGGATCTCAGATGAAGTTATCAGAACTTCTGTGTGTCGTTCTTACACCAGAAACTCCCACCAAACTCACAGACGCTCCATTTCCTGTCATTAATATGCAGGCGCTATGGCTGCTGACCTTTGACCTGTCTGCTTATTAAATATTACAGTAATGAGCAGATGTAAGAAACTCTGTTTTTAACCTCAGTTGAGTCTTGTAATCTTTAAACAGTGAACATCAGTGATCAGTTTGATCAGTGTTAATGGTTAATGTGTGATGTTTGTAGGTGTCACACAATCAAAAGAGATTGAAACAACTTTTTATCACAATACCTGAATGTTTTCTTAAAGAAATGTGTTTGTCTCTAAAATGTGGAACAGTTTACTGCTTAATATCACAATAATCTCAATAGAATCACTGTTTAAAGCAAAACTAAAAACCTGTGTGTGTTTGTTGTGATTCTGGCTGTATGAACTGTGACGTCTCACTGCTTTTGGATGGTCTGTTAAACTGATGGTGTTGTGACAGAGCTCACTGCTGATGACTCGTGACTCACAGCAATCGTACCTGCAGCCGTCCAGTTACCAGCCCTGAGATTTAACCACTACATCACCTGCTTCATCTCACAGGTAACTGCATCACCTACCGTCTGTAAAACCAGTTTGTTCTTTCCTGAACATTACTTGTGCCATGATTTGAAACTTTGGAATATGGAAATCAGAATTCCGGAATTCCTGACCATGATTGCATATCTGCCGAATAATCAGAGCGACGTTTGGAAATACCCCAAAACTGCCGATAAGATGTAAGAACAGAACACAAACACAACTGAGGGCTAATTACAAAAATCACTGGCGTCATTTTGTGTCATTATGTTGTCTTGAGTGTTATCAAGCACAAACCCTGCACAGGAAGTGATGGTCGGGATCTTTCCTGTTGGGAGAGATCTGAGTGTTTGTGTTGTGTGGAAACGAGGGCACAGAGGACAGAGGGGGTGCGGAGAGAGCGTTTTAACACCGAGATGAAGCTAATGCGATTGGACAGATTCATTGAGGCGAGATAGAGAGAGAAAGAAAGAAAGAAAAAAGGAGAGAAAAGGGCCTGTGAGACCTGCTGTGTTTCTGTGAATCTGCAGCCCTAAGAAGGAATGAAGAAAGAAAGATAGAAACCAATAATTGAAATATCATTTAAAACAAACTGCTCAGTCAGTGAGAAGTCTGTTGACGTTAGACAGTCATGAATTATCAGGCTGGTTTGGGTGAAACTGGTGAACCAACAGAGTCCTGGTGTTTACCAACCACACCTGAAGCTGGTTAACATGCATCTTTTCAACAGGTGATATAACATTTTGATGTGCAGTTTTACAAACCCAAACAAACTGTTGCTTTCAGGTATCCAGACGTGAGAACTGTGATGTCATATCCAGACACCCCTCACGTCTCCTGAGAGTCTGTCAGAGAGAGAGAGAGAGAGAGAGAGATCTATAACCTGATCAATCAAGAGAAACTTCCTAAACATTCTGGAATATTCTGGCACACACACAGGAGTGGAGTTGGTTGAGAGATTCAGTGTTGTCTGGAGTTTGATGTTGGGTAATCCAGAGCACATTTTTTCCTTCTTCTTAGAACAATGGAATTTCCATTTCCTTCAGTGCTCAGGTGTATAATTCCTCAGTCTTCCTTCGGAACAATGACTTCACTTCCTGTCTTTATATCTCCATGTTTCCTCTT
>JAZGTK010022128.1:0-10369 GCA_036877625.1 Ambastaia sidthimunki
GTTCAGTCTGTTACCTCAGAGATCAGATGTCCAGTTTAGACACTGTGTTGCCTGATGAAGGTGTTTGACCAAGTACATCTTGCTGGTTAAGCTAGTTAGGAAGCCTGCTGGCACATTAGTATCTGAAACTCAACATATACTAGTCTTTTCAGCAGGAATAACTGCTGTGTGTGCAACTGTACACTCTGAACTGTTAAACTGAATGTAACATTTACACAAAAGTGCCCGTTACTTACAGTAAACTTACAGTGAAACCTTGTTTGTTTGCGTTTAGGTGACAAGCTTGGTAAGTATTCAGTTCTCACTGCTGAATGTGTGTTGGCTCGCTCAGCTTGTCTTTTGGTAACGCTGTGGCAACAGCTGCTAAACACCTGCTTGAGCTCTGAGTCTCTCTGCCTCTCTCGGCCAGCTCCCTCCCTCTCTCTCTCTCTCTCTCTCATACATACACACACATTTGTGTAGTTACTGGCAGCATGTTTACTGGGTTTAAACCAGTGATGTTCAGTCTTTTGACTGCTGTTCTTCTGCTCCACTGGCTGTGTTGACTTCAGTCTTCTGGTGAACAATCATCTGACGCGCGTGTGCTACAGAACAGACCCCTGGAATGTTGACAGAACTTTACTTTACTTAATTAAGTGACCAGTTTTAGAAACGCGTCAGGGCTTGAACATTCTTTGAACTCAAAGACTCTGGTCTTGAAGAACCGAGGCAGATGTTTAAAAGTGAAGCAGTGGTGTCCTTCAGCACGTTCTGCTCTGCTCTTCTCTCATTTTGAAGACCTTGATTAGAGCTTTTAGAATAGAAACGTTACAGGATGCAGAGAAGTTAGTATAACGGAGCCCTTGTTCCCGGCAGACACAATAGAGAATTATCTAGAGACTGTAGAATAACATCAATGTCACTGGATTCAGTTCTCTTTCAGCTCCGCACTTCATATTACTGCCATTTATTATCATCTAAGCTGCTAAAAGACTTATAGAGTCTTTAGTGCTGTAGCACATTTCAGCTTTTATGCCTCTGAGGAGTCATGTAGCATGATTTCTGCTTTCTGTCTGTGTGATGGGCTTTTATCTTTCTGTGTTCTGTGTTTCACTGTCAGGGTGTAACGGTTCTGATTTCTCACGATTCAGTATCACCGTTCTGTCACAGTTTTCATTTGATAATAAATAAATACTAGAGCTGTATGAAAAATGCAGCTCAGTAACTTTCCAAGTAATGTGATAATAGTTATTAATACTACAAATAATCAATAATTATGACCACTGATGAAACTCATGTCATCAGATGTGGACTGAATCACTCTTCAGTTATCAGAACCCTTTCGCCTCCAGTGCACCGTGTTCATATTTTAAAGCTCTTTTATAAATGCTGTTAAAGGATCAGAGTGTGAAGGACAAAGCTCTTCAGAGCATGGCCTCCATGTCCTCAGCCCAGATCGTCTCTGCCACTGCCATCCACAACAAGCTGGGTCTGCCCGGCATCCCTCGCCCGGCCTTCCCTGGAGCAGCAGGGGTAAGACGCCCTCCAGCACCCACCAATCACTGAACTGAAATCAGACACACGGCTGGTCACCGAGCCAATCCCATTTCACACTCTCAGAGCTGAGCCCACGTCACCCACCCCTGTCTGATAAACCCAGTCGTGCCAACCTCAAGATTACTGGAGTGCACGGCACATAGCACACCTCATTTTCCATCAGCGTATGATGAATTGTGTATTAAGAGCTTACAGATGGTGTGTGTGGATGGTCTATTTAATTATTTATGATTTTTTTTGTAGTTTTGGCAGGGCATGATATCCACAGGTGATCCCGGATCGTCTCAAGAGTGAGTTTTGTATCTTTTAATGTTGTGATCTCATTGGCCCACTGAACTGTCATCTTTCTACAACTCTTACAATGTTACTTAAAAAAAATAATTCTGTTTATCACAGTTTCTGTAATTAATTCAGCTGTTAGTTTGTAGTTCTATGCAGCCTGCTTTTAGGTTTTTACAGTAGTGCTTTTGGCTTTATGATTGGTTAAGTCTGTGGCATTATTTAAAGAGACTTTAATATTTTATTCCACAGCATCAGTTACACACAGTCACACCTCAAATGTGATTTGTGTGAATGAAAGGTGCTAAATAAGCAATACAACTACTGTAGGTGCAAACTCTCTGTTCAGAGAACTCACGTGAGCAGCACATTTAAAACATCTGTTATTAAACATAAACAACATGAATGTCTTCAACACAAAAAAAGCAGATCTGAAATTAATGCTGTTATTGCAAAACTAGTTAGAGAACTAAACAGATAAGTTGTTTCTAGGTTTAAATAATTTATTCTTTCATAATCCTCAAACTTTCCAGCAGGCGGCGCTACTGAATGTTGGTTTTGACTGCTGGTTTTCTTATTCTTCTTTGTTTTAGCATCAAGCCGTTTGCCCAGCAGGCCTACTCCATCCAGCCAGCAGTCACCACCACAAACTCAAGTATGTCGGTCACCATCAGCTGTGTTTTGGGTCAGATCAGATTTAACAGAGTGCTGATATTGTGTGTGTTGTGTTTTGTGTGCAGGCTTTGAGTCTACGACAGCACCAGTGCCCGCCTGGCAGGGCCGATCCATCGGCACATCAAAACTCCGACTGCTGGAGTTCTCTGCTTTCCTGGAACACCAGAGAGATCCAGATTCTGTGAGTCGTCTCTGTCAACACCACGTCAACACTCACCCTGTTTCCTTTATTATCAAGATCCCCTTGAAATCTACTGTTCTGCTTTTTCATGGAAGATTGCAGTGTTCATTATAAACGATTTATCCAGCATGTATCCTCATAATCTTAAATACATTAACCTCCCTCACGAAACCTCATTGCGTCTCTTGATGACGTGTGTCTGTTTCTTTGGGCCAATGCCGTGTTTCTGTGTACAGCTTATCAGTGTAGATTATTTTAAAGAAACAAATCTTGGTAATCTTTCATCAAAATTCAGAACTGAAATGACTTTCAGCTGGTGTTGTCTAAACTATTGGTTAACGTTATCCTACAGCAGTTAGTGCTGTAAGTTACTGGCAGGTGTTATAATAACATTATTGCACATTTTCACATGCAGTCATGTTTAGGAATTACTGCTGCTCTTCAGTGATGAGAGATCAGATGAGTTTTCTCTGTCAGTCCTGGAGTTCAGTCACATACTTGTTTATTTTGAGTCAGACGTTTTTGATGATGTATAACTCGAGCTATTTACCAGAACATTTCAAATAGTTCTGTATTTATAATGAAGGCGACATATACAATGAACTGTTACATACAGGCAAACACACAGAACCTGTAAAACTACAAATAAAACATTGACCTGTTTGTTTGCTCATGAAATAATTTATCCAGTTTTATAATGTTTTCTGCTCTCCTGACACATTTTACCAGTCAGACGTCTGATTTAATTGCACAGATTGTTTTTGTTTAAAATGAAACATCTGCAGGTTTTGTCTGGGCCTTTCTGAGAAATATTTAATAATAATAATAACAACAGTGAGATTGTTCTATTGAAAACATGATGAAACTCTCTCAGCTTTGGTTCTCATGTGTTTTCTGTGTTCTCTCTGCAGTACAACAAGCATCTGTTTGTGCACATCAGTCAGACAAATCACTCTTACAGCGACGCTTTACTGGAGTCAGTGGACATTCGTCAGATCTATGACAAGTTCCCCGAGAAGAAAGGAGGACTGAAAGAACTGTTCAGCAAGGGCCCTCAGAACTCATTCTTCCTCATAAAGTTCTGGGTGAGTGTTTCTGTGAAGTGAGCATCTGTTTAGTGATTCACAGCCAATTAAGTGAAAAAGAAGACGTTAAAGCTCAATGAATCCAGGAAGATTTTTGTGTTTTATGTTGCACTGAGAAACCGTGCGTGCAGTGTGCTGTGTAAGATACATATTTAATCTGTTTCTACATTAACAAGAGTTAAATACCCACAGCTCATGTTTACCAGCCATACAGCTGCCTGTTTATGACAAATATTTATTCACTGGGTGATTACATGCATGAATAATTGTGCGTTTCCCTAAAGACGCCGGGCCACTTTACTTTTAAAGACGTCTCTCTCAGCGCTCGGCATAGCTGAAGAGTCCATGATCAAAGCTTTCACTTATTCCCTTTAATATTTCTAAACAATTGAATGACCTGGTTGCTCCTCTAATAGCTGTTCAAACATCGCATTCATTTTGTGAAATGCTAACCAGCGGCAAGCAACAAAGTGGACCGGCGCGGGCCGAGCCGAGCTGTTGCAATACTGTTTGATGTGACAGCTTGATCTGAAATTCAAATGAAACGCTGGATCTACACAATAATGCCTCTCTTGAATATGATGTAACATGTAACAGGCTTGTGGTAATGAAAAGAGAGTATGTCAGAAATGAATATTTGAGTTTGCGTTCCTCTTCTGGTTCAATACCAGAATGAACATTTGTTTGAGTGGTTTTACTCGGGTTATTTAATATTTTTTTAATTTCAGATATATTTAATCTTCTTCTGATATGCAGAAATTGTGTTAAACCGTTGTTTAATATATGGAAAATGTCTTGTTATTTAAACCTTGTGCTCACATGAAACTGTATACAGTAACTTTCTACTGCAGATTTTTTTATAATGGGAACAGTAACATCTAGCTTTGAAACGCATTTTAAAAAAACACCATAAAAGTGATCAACGTGTGTTTTCTGAAATCATTTGTTTTGTGTGAGGAACAGAACGTAATATTTCCCATTAAACGTGCATATATGTAACTATGCCTTCAATCTCCACTAGAGGGCAGTTTTGTGCTAGAACATAGTGGGTTGGTAAATTCATCTGTTTGCTGTTTAGTTTTACACAGTTAAATATTGAGGAAGTAGCTTCCGTCTAAACATCAGATGTGGGTGTGGTCAGGAGGTCACTGTGATCTCATTGGTTCTCAGGCCGACTTGAACTGCAACATTCAAGAAGATACTGGGGCCTTCTATGGAGTGAGCAGTCAGTATGAGAGCCCGGAGAACATGACCATCACCTGCTCCACCAAAGTCTGCTCGTTCGGCAAGCAGGTGGTGGAGAAAGTAGAGGTACATTTCAACTGTAGATCTCTCAACACAGTTTAGAAGATACTAAGAAAAGTTTTGTATTGTTCTTAAAAGCTAAAGAGACTTAGAGTAAGTGACTTTAATAAATATTAGCTAAGACTATTAACTGTCTCAGATGTTTCTCCTACAATTTTGTAATAAGGGATATTGCCTGTGTATTTTATATGAAGAGAAATGTGGGAAGCACTAGAGTCTTACTTTTCATTTAATCACAGGAGAAACAGTTATTAAAGTTATTAAAGAAATCTCACTTGTGATTTTTTGTCTTATAGAAGTGTTTGTATTATAGTAAAGTTATAATATTGGATGGTGATATGTTACGTGTATGTGTACAGTGTTAGTTACAGTAGTGGTGATGTTAGAATGTACTGCTGTTACACGCTCTCTCTCTCTCTCTCTCTCTCTCTCTCTGTTATAGACGGAGTACGCTCGCTTTGAGAACGGGCGCTTTGTCTACAGGATAAGTCGGTCTCCCATGTGTGAATACATGATCAACTTCATCCACAAACTCAAACACCTGCCTGAGAAATACATGATGAATAGCGTTCTGGAGAACTTCACCATCTTACTGGTGAGTGCGCTCGTCAGTCAGTCACATTTAACCAATCAGTGGGAGCTGTGAGTGGAAGGCGGGGCCTGTGAGCAGAGGTGCTGTGAGAGTCTGATAATCGCCTGCAGGGGGGGTAACATGAGGATTAGAGCTCTGTTCACTGAGGGTCTTTCTGAAGCACTGCTGGTGGGCCTGAACTTCCTGCTCACTTCCTCTGCCTTCAGTTCCACATCCTGACAGAGCCGCTCGTCTGTGTTTCTCTCCTGCTGTTGTGTTTTGAGATTGTGTGTGAGTGTGTGTGAGTGAAGGGCTCAGGAATGCATTTGTAGTGTAAACTCTGATTTTTTCTGATAAATTCTGGAAATGACGAGTTTAAAACTTGGTCCATTAAGTGTGTCTGATTAATAACTTTATTAAAGCCCATAAGCGTACATTCATGAGACTTCATAACACGTGTGCTATGTCTGAAATGAGTGATTTTTATAACTTAACAACAATCTATATAAACCGTGACAGGCCCATCTATCTCCTATCACAGCGGTAATGTGTTTATATGTTTCTGTACTGTATTTATAATTTACAGTTTCCTGGAATTGTATTTTTACTATATTATTGTAGAAAAACAATACATTAAATGTATTTAAATAGATTGTCTGGTAACACAATGTGTTTGCATTTGTTAACATGAATGCATTAAAGCTAACATGAACATGAGCAATATTTTTACTGCATTTATTATTCTTCTGAGCACTTGATAAATGATTCATCTGAGTAATTGTTGACATGAGAGTGTGTGTAAGAGTGAGTAACGTGTGTGCGTTTGTTTCAGGTGGTCACAAACAGAGACACACAGGAGACTCTGCTGTGTATGGCCTGTGTGTTTGAAGTGTCAAACAGTGAACATGGAGCTCAGCATCACATCTACAGACTGGTGAAGGAGTGAAGCAGCTCTTTCACCTGCAGTACAGTAAAGTACAGTAGAGTACAGTACAGTACAGTAGACTCTAAACCTCATAACTGCGGCAGTGCCTCCAGCTCAACGCTCACTCATCATTTATCACATTCGAGTGATGCTTTTAATGATCTGTTTTTTCTTTATTAACGTGTTTGATGTTTAACTGCAGCTGTGAATGGCGGTACAGTTGTATGATGTTTTAAAACAGGCGTTTGTTCACAGGCTGTACATATAAAGAGTATCATTTGATTTAAGGGTTGGGTTGAGTCAGACTGAATCTGAACACAACCTCAGTTACATGTTTCCTATAATGTACACAAAAGATACAGATATTAGCCTTCTGTCACTTGTGTGGATGTAGCCATAAATGTGTGTGTGGATGTAGGTGTGTATAAATGTAAATACGTTCTCACATACTTGTAGGTTTTTCCCAAAGACAAAAGTATTTGAGAAATCTCTTTCTGAAACATTGATTTATTCAAACGAAAGCTACTGTAGGTGTCAAAGAAAACAAATTCCTGTGGCCATCAGAAAACAACAGTTTCACGTTCTCATCATCCACAGAATTCAGGGAACTCAGAAGCCCAGCCCTTGAAAATAATCCTTCATTTTAATTATATTTGACGTTCCAAGGAAATCTTCACTGTGATAACAAAACGTTTTAATCAACCTGTGTCTATTTTCACATAAATCACCTGCAATAAGGAAACAGAATCAACCTGTTTCCTGTACAGCTAAACGCCTCCTACAACATGTTTTAAAGGGTAACTCCAAAACAAGAAGCACTGCATTAACTAACAGGGGTTATTAGATTATCTGTCAGTTTAACCCCAGCACTTGGATCCACATGCTGGATTTGCCTTAGAGTGTGTTTCCCTCCGATTTTCTCTGATTATTCAGCGGGAATTTAGTTTCTCAGATGTGCTGGTACAGCCACACTTCACCAAGCCCATCGATGAACCAGCTGTGCTCTCGTACGTCATGTTATGGAGTTAAATTGTGTCCCAGAATTCTTTGCTGCCTTGGTCGATCCCACACAGCCCACGTCACTGTGGCCTAATCATTTTCTGAGACTGCAAAGCCTTAACAATGTTTGTGTGAAGTTAAAAAACACCAAGAAAGCTGTGATCTCTTTTCTAAGCTGGAAGACTTTCTTGTCAGTGTCACGTTGTAGGAACTGTACAGTACAAAACTGCCAAAGTGTGACAATATAAGCACAGTGCCTTAGTGTATGAAGTGAACATGGCGAAACAGGTTTATGGGGGGGAAACAACACTAAGATTCTGTGTGTCATCTTTATAAAGGAACACTGGCCGCATTTGTTTGATATTTTACTACATCATGCTGAAGTGAAGAAGTTTAAGACACATGTAAATATCTGATCTTGCCTTTCTCATCCGAAAAGACCAAAACGTTCTGGAGATGCATTTATCTCTTTATTACCTGCACTGTAGCGTGAAAGTGCCTTTGGTTCATTTTTCCAGCTTAGAAAAGACTAATATTATTTTGCGTTATAAAGATGATCAAAAACCAAATAAGTGGATGTAGGTAAAATATTCACCACATTGCCTTCATAAAATTTTATAGAAAAATCAACATGGGCTAGTGAGTGGACATGTACAGAGAAAGTTATGTAATAATTATTCATGACAAAATTGTGTCAGCGTTTGATTTGGTGGATGTGGCAAAACCTGATTTTAATTTGAGCTTTTTTTGCTGAGATCTATTCTGTGAGACTTACTTGACATAGAACTATAGCTACTTTTCTAGTGCATAATCAGATTCAAACAAGTGAAAAACCTCATTACTAAAGTGATGTTTTTCCTTATTGTTTTTAAGCCATTTAAACGTTTGTCTCTCTTTTATAAATATAGTAAACACTACATTAAGTGACTTCAAGGTGTGTTAAACCTTAGCAAAGATAGTAAATGATATTAACCAACTGCAAAGCCATGTGGAAATCCTTGATGGATGAAACTGGCTTTCACCAAATCATATCTGTGCTGCGTAACTTATTCATACTGTTAGTTTCAAAAGAACCATCACGGATGACAAAGTTAGACTTAACCTCTGTGTGTTGTACCGCTTAAGTAAACTGTGGACTTAACCGCGCTCGATATCAAACAGCAAACGATGTGTTTTGCTTTGTGTTTGCCCTTCTTATTGTTCATTGTTCATGAATGATTTAGGGAATCTTCCTGTATTGTTCTACATGTACGTGATGTTTTTGTGATGTTGCTCGTGTGTGGCGATGCTGTTCTCGTCGCTGCTGGTGTGTCTGTCGTGCCTTTATTTCTGTAGGGGTCCGAGAACTAATGCCTTTAATATGACCAATGTTAAACGGACATTATTTTTCTTGTTACGGACACTAAACGAGGATTTTAATGGAATGTGGTCTACAGTATGTCAGCAGTTAGCTTTTATTTTTAGTTGTTTCTACAGTATTTTGTCTATGTGTAGGTACTGGTACCTCCTGTTCATTATCATTTTAAGATGTTGGCTTTAAAGTGAACTTTTTCTCTAGTTCAGATAGTGTCATTAAAAGATGTTGGGTTTGTGTGCAGAGATTTTTTTTGTAAAAAGGTGCTTTGTATAAAATTATATATTCTGGCTTTTCTTGGTACAAAGGTGTGGTATCTTTTCATATCCCAGATTAAAAAAACATTGGAGCAAGTCAGAATGACAGAAAACAACCTGTTGTGTGTTCATGCGATTGTTCTGCTTCTGCTCTGTAACATTTTGATGCCTTCTTGATAAAGTGCTAGATATTTTGTAGCTTTCTAGATTCTTTGTATGTATACAAAATTGAATAAAATAATTAAAACGCAATCAGTCTTTGTCTTTATCTCAATCAAACATAAACTAACTACCTAACTAACTAACAAATATTTAAACATAATGAAAACCAAAATACTAACTGAAAGATAAAATTATCTCTACTGATGTTCTCTGAAGTTTAGGTGTTTCTCATTGCATGGGTTTCAGTGTGATCAGTTATTGCATTGCTCTGAGTAGTTTCCACACATTTATTATTTACCGTGTTATTTTCCTTCTCTACACCGACAGCAGCTGTACATTCATTTGAACACATTAGAGTGACAGTGTTGCATTAATCATGCTGAACTGCAGGGGGCTCCACTGAGCAATGACTCTCTCTCTCTCTCTCTCTCTCTCTCTCTCTCTCTCTATATATATATATATAAACGCCAGTTTTAAAACGAGATACTGCCAAAATAAGCTTCACATTTGGTCTCTATTCAAAGTTCTGTCATCAATTTTAAAAATATAAATACGCGATATCCGCCGTGTTTTCTGCACTGTTTCTTCCCTTTTTTCCCAAAACGGGATAAACGTCAGTCCTGATTTTCAGCAGAATGAAACATATTTATTCATTCATTCAATCAATCAATCAATCAATCACAGCGCGCTGTTGAACACGCAGACTGTGCTGCTGCTGTGCTGCTGCTGTGCTGTCAGTGAACACAGTGAACGCTGTCGTCTTATGAACGCGTGTGTTCAGCGTTATAACATCAACAGCTCTGATGAGCCGGTGCTCGTTTAGTTTATGAGAAAGAAGCGCAAGTCCTCCATCACAACGGGGAACATATAAAGAAAAACCGAAACTCAGGCGCTGGGAAGATACCGGCGATCTCTTGAGGCTTGTCATGTGTAGAGATCAAGAGAAACTTTTATCACAAGTAATAATAACTTAGCAAGTGATTAGCAAGTGATAACTTATTTATGGTTATATTTTTGTCCACTCTCATACAGAAAATGAG
>JAZGTK010022129.1:0-10369 GCA_036877625.1 Ambastaia sidthimunki
CAGGATGAATCACTGTTGTACTCTTTACTAAGTTGCATCAGATAAAAGCATCTGCTAAATGTTTAAAAGTAATGAATTACGAAATAAAAAACAACAGTATGAGAGACAAAAAATAGGGAAGGCAAAATATGTGGGTAGGAAAACTATGAGATATGACAAATAAGGTAATGTGAAAAATGATCAAGAGTAGGTGTGAACTGGGAGCGAGAGAAGTTTCTGGAAGTTTTCCTGTTGTAACATCTCACAGTCGAACTGTTATTGTTCCTTTGCCTGGTGGTCTAAGCTTAGAAAGCTCCAGTTCTGAGGATAAATCTAGGCACGTAACAAAATCCTCACCAAGAGATTCAGAAGTGATCTTAGTTTTCACCACTTAGAGATCAACATGTCGCCCCAAAATACTCATTAAAGCCTCATCCAGACAGTGACATATTGGTGTGAAAGAGCCAAACCACATCAGTCTCCCATTATTAACAGCAGATTTTATGGTTCTCAAAACTTGAGAAATAAGCTTGTCGTTTTTCCAGTTTAGTGAAAGTGTGAGCTTGCTGAGAGGTCATTTTAGCTACCCCAGCTGTGGCATCACCTCTTCAGCCAGCTCAATATACTGCGGCTTGAACTTCTAGACAGCTTCCTCTCCCTGACGTCAGAGCAGAACTCTTGGTGCCAGACGTTTGCACATGGTTTTTACATCTATGGCTAAAACTGTAACCAATATGGCAGGAGCTGCAGTCGTAATCCCACTGCATGCTTCATACCAGCACTGCTCCATTCTATGTTATGATGTCACCTCCTGTACTACCACCAGCAAACACGGAAAATTGATCTTCGTTTTGTTCTCAGGGGAGTTTGCCAGGCTTACAGTATGTTATTCAAGCCTATAAAGGAGGGACATGATGAAAGACAGGCTCCATATGTTGCTTCTGAGTTATTAAAACTTTACTTGAAGCAAGCATCTAAGCAGGGCTGGGTTGTCCTATAGGCTGTGGTCCATAATAAATGAGAAGATCTTAATTTCAGTTCTATGCTGGAAGTGGTTGGAATGTCACGACAGGTGAAACCAATTCTTGGTCATATATCAATCAATGATCAGGTAAGATGTAGTTGTAGCCCACTATCCTGTTCCAGTCATTCCCTGTCTCTTTATTTTTAGTGGTCTCTCTTAAAAAGCAGTGGTCCTTTGCATGTTTTGAAGTTATGACAATTTTTACATCAATGGGGCCCATTTTCATGGTCTCGCCGGGGGCCCCACAAACCCAGGGGCTGGCCCTGATCCAAGGATAAGGCTTAAAACTGTTTGATATTGTCATTTAAATTGTTTGCTGATGTCTCTTTTATTTCAGATGAGAAATTCTAACACGTTCTTTATGAATGATTGACTCATAGACCACCAACAATGTCAGCTTGAATACTAACATATACTAGCTTATGAGTTGGTGTGGTTTAGTGACTTGGGGTAGGGGGTGAATGTTCTAACCAACAAACAGCCATTTGCCTGACTAATAAAACATTCATAGGAGGACAGGAATTTTCCTCTGTCTGTGGTAACTAGCCTACTAAAGAGACCCCATACAGTCCCCCATTATGGATTCAAAACAATGACATAGTGTCCCATCACAGCCATAGATATACAAATTCAATCTTAATGAAACATACAGAATATTCTATATGCCAGCTAGTGACACCCATTCAAACCACTAATAATATCTTAATTTAGCTGCTTCATGTTATACTTCTGAGAGACTTTTTTATGAAGTCAGATAAAGAAACACCCACACAAAGGCATTAAAATGGGTGACACATTCAGCTACTTATTTGAACACAATTTCCTCTCAAAAAGCAAAGGAAGTACCATTAGTCTTTAAAGTAAAGACATACTGACACCAGCAACTAGGTGGTGCGCCATAGTAAATGTTTATTAAAACCTCAGCAATAGTAAAGTTCATTTCCATCCAACACTCCTGTGACCTTTACCTCATTAGACGCCTACAGTCATACTGGCCTAAACACTTGCAGAAATAATGTTGTATTACATGTTGCCAAAATGCATTTAATCATTTCAGTTTTACAATGCCAGAGAATAGTCTGTATGGCTGACATTTCTTGCAAACAAAGAAACATTTGTACTGGTAACTCATAAAAACCAATTGCAAAAAGAAAATAAAAAAAAAGCAGAAAAATATCCTAGTTTTTGATTGAAATCATGTGATGAATAGAGTTTAACATGGCAAACAGTTTAATGTGGTTGTAATTAGGCTGATTTGATTACAAGCTTGCCTATCAACATTTTGTGTAGTGAAATTTTCTTTTAAGGAGCTGTTTTATGTCGTACGCATGGATATCAGCCCGAGACACGTCATAAAATCTCACACCATTATTTACTGCCAGTAATTGTTGCAGAGCTATTGAAAAACTCCTGTGCAGTCTGGCCAGATGTTCACAGATTGGCGGACAACTTAAAATACAGACTCTATAACACGACTCCCTCCATCAATCAACTAGATGAAATCATTCATTTATAGGCAGGTTTCTTTCTCACAATACACAAAGAAGTGCTTTTGACACGTTTTAGAGTGATTGATTTTTGTTGCTGTGATGAAACAGTAGATTCATTTGTATGAGATCGGCAGCTGTCAACATTCCGCCTCAGTAAAACACTTGAATAAGGACAGAGACAGATGTGAGACAGTCGAGCATGAATGCCAATGACCCGATTCCAAATGGATCACGATCACTGGGAAAGTGGTCTGTGCCGGTATCATTTGGTGTCAAAACACAAAAATCAAAACCTGGAAAACAAAGACGGTTTCATAACTTAAGGCTTTCGGAGTCTAAAGAAAAGATGATTGAATCCAGGTCTGGTGGAATGCATGCCTTGTAATGGGAGAAATATAAGTATTGATGGTTTAAAAAATGCTATCTGATTCACAGTCACTTTCACCTAATATGATCCCGTTTGACAAAGTCATGCAAGCTCAGTTGGTAGAACGTTGCGTTAGCAGCACAAAAGCTTGTGGGTTCGATTCTAGAGAACACGTACTGAAATACTGTCTACCTTCAATTTACTGTAAGTTGTTTTGGACAAAAGTGTTTGCCAAATATTTAAATGTAAAACATGCAATTATTATTAACTGTCATGAAATGGCCCAGATTGAGAGACAATGAAATGTAAAAAACCCAAAGGATAAGTTTAATGAAACAACAGAAAAACAGTAGATTGAGCAGCTTGCTGGGCTAATGGCTCAAGATCTGTATAGTAATATCTTCCACAGGTGAGATGAGCACACATACACACACACACACAATGAAATACTGATTTTGCCTGGAGACTGGAACCTGGAGACAATCTGAAGAACATTTACATTAACATTTAGACATAGCAGATGCTTTTATCCATAACAATGAAGTGCCATCATAGAGTGGCAATAACATGAAAAGTTACAGCAATTGTTCAAGATGATACCTGTTGAGAAAGAGAGAAAAAAGATTAGACAGGGCTGGTAGCTTTTTTTTGAATATTATATACTTTACAGAGTTTAGAAGATCATTCCACTGGCAAAGAACTGTGAAGGTGAATGAGCGTGAATGAGTAATTTTTTGTTCTTTGAGAAGGTACCACAGGCACCACTCATTCTCTGCCTGCAGGGTTCTGGATGGAGACTAGATGTGTAGTAGGGTGTGAAGGTATGTCGGTGCAGAGCCAGTGATTGCTTTTATATGCAAGCAGTAATGACATGAATTTGAGCCTAGATATTACAAGGACCTGGACAAAAAGCTGTATCGCATATTCAGCGAGATAAGGCCTTAATTCCTAGATGTTGAATAGTGCAAATCTACATGATTATATTGTCTTAGTGATGTGGAGAATGTCAGCTGGTCATCAAAGACTACATTGAGGTTTCTGTCTGTTCTTGTTTTTGGCTGTTCAGTTGTGAGGAGCTGTAGGGTGGGCTGGAAAGAAAAGAAGCTCTGTCTTAGGTTGAGTTGTGAAGGTGTTTTCTCATCCAAGCTGGGAAGTTTGGGTCCAGGATGTTGCCTCGACTAAAAATGATCATTCTTCTGGACCGTATCCTTCCCAGTCAATTAGGTATTCAGTGCGGTCTCTGTGGTGTCAGGAGTCCAAAATGTCTCTGCTGGTGTAAACTGGGCCATCCATAAAAGGAGCGGCAGAGCGGGTTCTTCTGCAGGACCAAGCTCTGTGGAGGAAATGTGGATGTGTAGAGACCAATGTGTCTAGCGCATGTACGTTTAGTATCTTTATGTTTCTGGTGGAAAGCCATACCTTCTAAAAAGTAGCATTTTATGACCTCAGCATAGCCCTTGTGACATCCCACTGCGCTCTGTGGTAAGTTTCATTACAGACCCAATCATGAAACCATAATGGACTCAAAATAATAATCATAATGGACTCATAATAATAATGTTTTTATAACATAATGATTTTGAGGTATTTGCTCTCAGAAGGATAAAATTTCATGTAGTTGAAAATGTTACAGTAATATAAAGAGAACCATATTTCAGCAAAGTTATATATACGAGTGGAAACAGCAAAGAGGTGATCTTAGTTAGTGACATATTTTATATTTTCAAACCATACTTGCAGAAAATCTATATTTATGTATAATAGCCCTGTCTATATGACAGTTTGATAAAGCATATTTCTTCCACTGAAAGTATCTGTCACCTTGTGCTTAAATTAAGTAGACATCAACGTGGACAGATTGCATGATGCCCTAATCCTCACAAACAGAAACAAAAAAGGCTATGCAAGGTAAAAGAAAATATGATCCAGACTGCATTAAACACAAGTTCAGCTGCAATGAGAATAAATCCACCACAATGTATTTTATGCAATGAATTTGACACCACATGAATTTAGAGAACATTAAGAAACCGCACACATACTAGAAAATGTATAACTAAAGAATCAGTTTTCTTGTTCAGCCTGACTTTGCTTATTGTTGAGGCTTTGATCCTTGTTTACTTTAGTACGTTTTTGTGTTCCATATGATGTCCAGATCCTGAAGTGGAACAATTTGAAACTATGTTAAACTATTTTTGGTTTTTAAAGGGATACATCATGTGTACATGACAACTTTATCCAAAGCAAAAATACATTTATTATAGAGACAAATCCTCTTTCTCAAGTATACAAGCATGATTTAAATGCCCCTTTTAGAGTTTGAACCTTTCAATTTTCAGCTTTCCACCTTTAGGCTATTCCCCTTCAGCAATACCAGCTGATAAAAACAACATGTTAACCCACATCTCCACTGTTAGCTCAGAGCTGAAATTCCATATTTAAGCCCTTCACTGGTTCAGATATCTCCCTCTGATATAAACCGGGCAAGTCTGCACTGCACCAGACAGTGCCCATGTTGTGTAAGGCTTACAAAACATTGTTTTTCTAACTGCCTGTGGTCAGGATTTTTTGAGCGATTATTTCTTTTTATTATTATTATTTTTATATTCTGTGCTTTAAGCCTTGCTCTGTTGTCTCCCATTATCCCTTGCGAAAGCCCCCTTCTTTATCAGCAGGGCTTGTGTAATCTTTAGCAGTTCCTTAAGACTTGGGGTCAGAAGTGACCGTAAAATGTTATAATGTCTTGACAAAGGTGTAGCTGTACTTCATTGTTAGCTTTGAAACATGATATAATAAAACCTGCCTCTTAAGATGTGCATGCCATGACATACATTTCAAACAGTCTTTCCAAGTTCCTCTCATATCTACAAGGTCATACTGAGTGTAAGTATAGAATTTGGGCTATGAAAAGTCATAAGATACCTATGTGAAAGAAATATCCTTCAACCACAAGCTTCCTATGCCCAAACCTTTGCCAAGTCGCAAATTAACATTGATTTAGTAACAACAGAAGCCTTTTGTTTAAATACCTACCCAAAAACAAAAAAAATATTTAAAAAATCAAAGTGCTCAGGTTTCGTCTTGTTATTTTTCCATGCATTAAAATTTCATGTTGAAATAAAGCAGCCGTACTAGGCAGGAGAGATGGATGGCTTAGTGGACCTGTTTCTGTTGGTCAGCTAACTTGACTGAATGCCGTTGCGCAAATATTGTCGCTGCTCTCACGAATCACTTATCTTAAAGAAGTAGTAGACTTCATCATTTTACACACACACCCAAGACTTGAGAGTAAGAGACGTAAAAGAAAGGAAACGTCTACCCAAAATTTGTTTGAATATTAGATGTTTATCTAGAGGGAAACATAAAGGGCAAGAGAAACGAAAAAGACATCCATATGGAAATGAGGAGCTGGAATGTTATTCATCCTCAGACAAATAAATTACCGAAGCAGACTTTGGGAACATGACCCTGATGTCTGGGGAATCTTGAAAGCGATGATAATCAAATATATCAACTGCTGCGTTTCAATTCATCTTACTTTGAATTGTATTTTACAGAGCCAACAAATGGGAAAAGCAACAGTCTACATCATCTCAGCCCAAGTGTCTGATCAGCTTCACGTATACTGGCTGGGACTTTGCTTTTGCTGGCCTCAGATTTAAAAGACTTTATTTGAGGAAAGAGAGAAAGAGCAGGTGGAGAAAGAGAAGAGGTAGAGAAGCAGAGCTCTGAAAGTCTTGATGCTATAGGTGACCACTGCTTAGATCCTCATGGTGTGTTACAATTTAGAATTTGTGTGTAGTGGTGGCTGTTGTGTCTGTAAATAGTGTTTTTTTTCCTATTGCAACATTACATAGATTGTATTGAATATTTTAAATGACTAATTAAATGGTGACAAAATTCCTAAAGATACTGTTACTTTAGCCATGTTTTTGTTTGCTTCTATCATATGATGGTAAACAATGTCAGTAAACTGACTCACAGACAGATTTTGCTTCTGATGAGCTCATTTTTAGGCTGGACCCGTGATTTTTTTATTTTTTTAAATCTGAAAATCACTGAAAATGTGACTAAATCATTCTGTGAAAACATTGATAAGCATGTTTGATAAGTGATAATATCAATTATTGCAAAAACACAAAGAGACTGACAGAATTTATAGGGTAAGAAATGCGTCCACTTCCAGCTAACAGGGAACATTTTTTAGAACGTTGGCTAATGTTCTCTAAAAGTTCTCTCAACATTATCAAAACGTTCCTGCAGTAACTTTAGTAGAATGTTGTATTGTGTTATTTATATACATCATATATCAAAAATGTCATACTTAAGTTGTTAATAATTTGAATAACATTATTCTAATTAGGCAAAACATTAATACAATGTTTAAAAATCTGGACATTTTGATTCCTAGAACATTCAAAATAATATTTGTAAAATTTTTGTTGCTTATAGGAACATTAGGGAAACGTTCTTACAACTTATAATAGTTGGGCACTGTGGGCACAGCAATACAGTACTCTCCCTTATCATTCTCTATAGCTCTCCATAGAGATAGAGCTACATATAGTGACCCTCCCACAAAGTAGACAGCACTAATGTTTACAAAGCATTTCAATGCACAGGGAAGAATTTTGATTTTCAATGCGCAGAATTGTGCATAAATTAAGTCTGGATGCATTACTAATCAAATGAATTGATACACGTCTTGAAAAAGTTTTTTCACTTTTATTTATTTTTTATTTCTCCTAATTAAGATGTCAGATAATACAAAATGTGATTTTGCCTGGTAATTGACCTTAAAATAATTTTTAATGTAAGGGAACAGGAATATATAACTGAACTGAATCTGCGAGGTACCTTTCAGCTTAATGACAAATGCAGCAGTCGTCCCTGTGCGCTCATATTTTCCAGTGATTCGATGCTGAGGGTTCATCCAAGGGTCAGACAATAATTCATGGAAATCAGCAACAGCCTGAGGCAATAGCACATACCACAGGATAATCGTGAAATAATTCAGGTAAAACAAGAAATCATTGTAATTGTTGAGTCCCTGACAAAAGAGAGCTCTGTATTTTGTAAATGTAAAACTGGTGTGCTTAGACAACTTAAATGTAAGATTTGGTTTTCTTCCAGTTAAAAAAAAAACATAGAGTTGCATAGTCAAAACAATTGACTGTCACAAAGAAAAATAAGCAAAACCGTCACATTTTCTTATTCATTTTAATTAATTTAAAATTTTAAAACTAAATTTAAAGCAGTTAAACTGTGAAATTGAATTTAAAGGACAAAAGTTTTGATTGTAATAAATAGGTTATAATAAATATAATAAAATTCAAAAGTCAACAATGTAAAGTGCAGTTTACAACCCATATTACTTCCATTATCAGCCAAAGTGAAACAGAGTAATTATTGCAAAACCTGTAGAGCTTAGAGATTTAAAATTATTAATCAGAAATTCCCTGACACATTAAATGTGGGCAATCTATATATACATTTTGTACATATCATCTGTAAAATGAAACTGACAAGAGCAGAACAAGTTTAAAAGTTTACACACAGCCTTAAAATCAATTAAAAATCAATTTAAAGTTAATCCACATACAAATCAAATCTAATACCATATGCACATTTTCATTGCAGTGTCTAAATATGCATTTGTTGCCATCTGTTGATCCTTGAAAAAATGTTAAAAACAATTCTTGCAATTTTTTTCCAGTAAGTATAACAGTAACAGTTAAAATTGGTTATATGCTGTTTCATATATATTGTGTGTATGCTGAAAGACTGCTGCTGGAAGACTGATGAATGTGTGAGATGAAGTCTCTTTGGAAGGGTGGGAGATATGAAAGGCATGAGTATCATGTGATGTATCCCTGTGATCAATTTGCATGAGTTTCTCATGTCTGACCATTTTGTCTATTAATTTGATTTTGATGTTAGTTTATACTACACTAATTCATAAGGTGAATTAGTCTTCATTGCTGTTACAACGTTTCATATGCAATAGTGTCAAAATAAAAAAAAAATGATCGGGCAAAAGTGATGAAATAAAGTCATCAGCTAAAATGAGTTGTGTGTTGAGCTGAGTGCTTACAAAAACACTTTTGTTACAGTGTTTTTACATTTCATTTTTCAAAACTGTTTAATCTCATCTATAAAGTTTATGGGGCCCGTGTGCCATACTACACTAATAAAAACATGCTGGGAACAAAAAAATGGAAAATCATTTCACAGTTGTGCAAAGTCCAGGGATGATTTATGTGGAATGAAATGGGGCTGGGGGTGCAAGTGGTCAGGCCATTTGGTACATTAATGTGCACTGTAATGGTCTTGCTGAAGGAGCGATGATGGGAAAATGGTCTTCCTGTTCAGGAGCCCTTGAAGTGATGGATAACAGTGAGGACAGAATATTAGAATAATACAGCACACTATGACCAGTCACACTGTCCTTTAGTCGATGTATGAATAAACAAATGAGGCGGCAATAACTTCTTGGTCTTAAAAACGTTTCATAATCATGTCTTAAGACTACAGTATTCTAATGGTGATAATGATTTTTTTTTAAACTTAAAAAACATCTTCATCTGTTATGACTGATTGGTTAGCCTAAAAGATTTCTGCTATGCCTTTGAGCAATTGTTTTATTTATTATAGCCAAAGATGTGCTGTGTAGTTTTAAACCGACCTGGCATATTGAGACGCCAAAGTATGGGTCAATTAAAGGAATCCAAAACTGTTCCTTATTGTTTGACAGATCTTGTTGAATCTTCTTCGTATTATTTTTCATAGTAAAATATGCATACCTAAACTATTTTACAAGGTTTGACTTAATTGTCTGTTCATATTTTTCATGGTATTCCTCAGTCTTTCTCTTGTGTTTTATTAGTTATCCTGAGGGGATGCTGAAACAATTCATCGTTTTCAACAAAATGCTTTCCTGAAGCAAACCAAAAATTGCTGTCTGTAACATATCAATCATGTCAAACTTCATCATTTCAAACTATTATCCAACATTTCTCCTGAGTAAATCTGTTTCCATCTTCACTGGTGGTAAAGAAACTGTAACTCTAAAACAATAAATGATGGTGAAATAAATTGCTTTGAGATATGTGTGATTTTAAAAATGATTTCTGATCATAAATACTTAGTATCTGTGGTGGATTAATATATGTCTTTTTCTCTGATGTAAAGCCATCATTTAAATTCACAGGACCTGGGACAAAATGTTTATGGGTGGCCCACCCCAGGACAAAATGTTTATGTGCCCCCCTCCCCCAGGTCCACTGAGAAGTATAGAGGATGTCACTGGGCCCCCTTTATCATAGGGATGAGGACAACATTCCCAGTTGTACCTCTGTATCGCTTAACACATAGTAAAGGGGGTATCATTTTTGGCTGGTTAGCACTGTTGAAAGATGTATACCATTATGTGAAAAGCATCTTTCATAGAAACGTGCCCATAAGCAAAGATGCAAATTGTGCATTGACTTACATTGTTAGAGTATTCAG
>JAZGTK010022130.1:0-10368 GCA_036877625.1 Ambastaia sidthimunki
ATTGAAGACTTTCATTGTGGTCCCCACAATGTAGGTGTGTGTGAAATCCTTGTGGGGCTATTTGTTTTTTTTACCGCAATGGTAGACACACACAAACACACACACACACTCTAATTCATTATCAGCCTGTTCCACCCCATCATTGACAGCATATATTTAAAGAGACATAGCTAAACCAGTAAACCAGTCACCATGCTGAACAATGAAGGTCTGGGTTGGGTCTCAGAAACGATTCATGCTCTGTTTTTTTAAACCAAGCATTCGTCTCATTAAAGAGCTTCTTTTCATGTCTGGTGGCTAATTTATGAGTAACGGGCACAGAATGAAGATGGAGATCACAGATGCTGACAGCTGGCCAGATGTATTTTTTACAATCAAAGTGTCACTCGCTCCAGATCCAATTATGAGCTGCAGCTGTGAACGGACAAACAAGTGACTCCGGTTTCTCATTGTGTTCCAACTCCTATTTACACTTATTATACATGTCAAAGTGGACAATACAAAAATATCCTGGCAGACTCCTGCTACAAGGGTAACAGAATGAGTTACATAAATTCTGTAATGTTCTTAAAACGTTTCCCTAACAACTTAAAAATAACACACAGATTCAGTCACAGATTCCGAAGAACTCGTTCATTGATTGGCAGGCGACCTCACACAACGGGAAGCTTTCATTGGAATATTTCTCTTTGTTTTCCACTTTGTTTGAATTAAATGGGAACAAAGAACATAGTCAATCATTTGGAAGCTGATATCACAAAAAGCAGGATTAGGAATGTGGAAAAGTAAGAGGTCAAGTGGATCAATAGAACAGAAGTCAATGAGCTGCTTATTCTCTGAGAACTCTGGAATCTACCGGCAATTCCATATTTTTGCTTAAAGGGTCGGTAGGCAATTCCGGAAACACTAGCAAAGGCATTTTAGCTTTAAAAGCAAAAGGCAAAAGATCCCACCCTCCGTTTAGAGCCACGCCTCCTAAGCCACACCTCCTCCAATAGTGAGCAGCGGTATGCAAATACAGTTTGACTGGCAAGTAATACATCCTATCATTGCGTTCAGATCAAATTTTACAGTTCTGTGGTTTCCACAGAAGATAAATGTATAATATATTTATACCACTTTACTTAGTAAGTGCTATGAGGATGTAAAGAGACCAGCATAACAAAAACTGTATCTGGTAACGATTGCCTGTCCTGCCCTTAATCTTATCTGCTCAAATAAGTTTGGATCTCTTTGGATTTAAAGCTCCAGGCTAAAATGGTTTTGCATATTTCTAACAGTGTTTTTAGACAGTAACAAGGGTTATCAGTCCAACAAAATTACCTTGATTCTGCAAGTCTAATAACATTATTCTGATTAGACAGGTCTAATCTCTCTGTCCGTCTCTCTCAGGGATACGGATACTGTATCTCTCCCTCTGTTTTGCAGATGGAGGGCAGATGGCTCCCGCTTCAGCGATGGCAAATTTCCATTTCCTTAAGGTCAACAACCCACTGCCACAAAACAGGCAAAGAAGCTCCGATAAACACTCCTCATTTGCATTTAAAATAGGGTTGAAGAGGATCAGACTGAACAGCATTGTCTGCTATTCTGTCCACCCCATAATAATCCTAAACACAATAAACTCTCACTTTTGATCATGCATTCAGTGAAATGAACTCTGAGTGATTTGTCAGGTCTAGTTATCATTATGAGCATCTTCATATCATCTGAAACATACAGTATGTATGGAGTAAATACAGCACGGCTCATTTTGTTGGCTATATTTCAAAACTTAAAATCAGCCATTTTGGAAGTTTGATGTGATTAATGATACGAGAAAATATTTTGGCGTCGCTTCACGTCTGTGTTCTTAAAACCGTTTGTTCTATCAGATGTTATCTGCTCCAGTTCTCAAGTAAAGCAGAAAACATTTGCCTAATTTAAACTGGTAGAAAAATCACACGCGATACTTCATTAATTTTTCAAACGTTCCTGCTAAACCACAATGTCTCGCATGGGTCTCCTCTGGAGTTTAGATGAGATCTCAGATGTGTCACCGGCTGTAATCAAAACTGACACCATACGCTCACTCTGATATCACAAGGTCAAACATTTCCACATGAAATTAAATTCTTCAAAACAAAGCACATTATTTCATATATTATTATGATGTCAACAATGACCTCAATCGTGTTTAGGTTTATGTTTCCTTCTTTATTTTAAGAGAAACATTTGAGGCTACGCAGCTTACAGGGAACGTTCTCAGAACATTATCAAAAAATGTTATCAAAACCGTTTTTGCTGTAACATCAGCATAACCTTTTTTTAATGTTGTTTATGATATGTATCAAAAACATTATTCTTAAGTAGTTAGTAGTACGTTTTAAAAACCCTAACGTCATTCAAACACTTTTTAAATCATTAATTATTTTATTCATTTTTTTATTGTATCCATTTTTTAATTCTGTAACATTTTTAAAAAGTTCCACTAACTACTTAAGAATAACGTTTTTGATATATGACATATATAACGTAAAAAATGTTCTACTAATGCTACTGCAAGAACTTTTATTTGACAACTTTGAGAGAACTTTAGCCAATGTTCTGAGAATGTTCTCTGTAGGCTGGGTAGTTTAATAAACAAAAAGTGAAGCTACTCTGTCTCCTGTAGGACACTGTAGCCGTGGCTGTCTCTGAGCCATTGATTGTGACTAACGGTGGAGACAGTAATCCTGTGCAGGCACTGGATTGCCACGGCCCTGATCAATAGGCCCCGCACGAAGGAAGGTAAAGCCCAGAACGGCAGCCGCATTCATCAAACGGATAACAGCAACAGAGTCAACACTGCCCACAGCCTGTCTGTACAGCAGCCGCTTTGAAGAACAAAGCATGTAAATACTTCATCTCCAAGCTGAAATTTAAGTCAAGTTTGTTTGGGTTGAGCTGCAGTGACTTAAGAAAGAAACTCACACAGCAGCGCAGAATGTAAACAAAGACAAAACAGCACAATGGAGAAAATGTCTTTGGGCCTCTGGATGGGGTTGACGCACAAGCACTCTCCAGCTGACAGGGAACGTTCTCAGTACGTTGGCTAACGTTTTCAAAAAAGTTCTTGCAGTAACATTGGTAGAACATTTTTTAATGCTATATACTTTACTATATTAAAAACTTTTTCCTAAGCTGGTAGTGGAATCTTTAAAAAGGTTGATTTAAAAAAGTTTAAGTTTCTTTTAACCAAGCAATAACGTAAATACAATGCGTAAAAACTGAATGTTTTGCACATTCAAAGAACATTCAGGATACCTTTTTAATGTAATTGTTACCTAACAGTTAGGGATACGTTCTTACAACCTAAAATTGTTAGCTGTGTTAGTATATAGTGTCTTGCATCTCTTATAGGCTACAGATTGTCAAAACAGACTATGTTTCTCATTCATCTCATAGCTTCTCCTGAGGTTGTGGTTGTAGAGACGGTCATATTTTTCATGCTTTTCCAAATGTTATATTACAGCAGAAATCACTCAAAGACACTTTCGTTTGCGAGTCTTAATGTCTTTTTGAGAAGCGGAGGATAATTTTTTTGTCCCTGCACCAAACTGCGAACATTTCCCAAGCGCGTGCAGATAAGATACCAATCAGCAGGCCAGATTGGTTTTCCAGTATCTGCACGGAGATCGGAAAGACGCGTCGCTGAGATAATTTGCAAATGTTTCCTGTGACCTCCACACATTCAAATGGGGTTCTCGTTTCTGTGCAGTCTCCAGTGGCCGCAAATTTACCCACAATCCCCTGAGCCTTATGCAGAGTGGGACGTATTAAAATTCACTGCAGCCCAGAAGTCAATACTGCTCTATATTTTATGCAGTCTGGCCTTTAATGAAAATCGCTCATTTAGAACTTGTGGGTAAAATGCTGAAACAATATTACGTTATAGATTGATTGACAGATGCTTTATTGATCAGAGAGGAGAATTTAGCTATGATATAGGTGATGTTTAATAAATCCAACCCCAGAGACATAAACAACCTACTGAGAGACAAAAACTACAGAACAGATAAAGAGATTATATGAAATTATCTTGAAGTACACAGGCACACACACCTTAAACTGAGATAAACGTCACACAGAATGATAAATCCTTTAATACTGAATAAATAAATTACTGTCCTACTTACTTAGCAAACAGACACCAAACTTCCTCTCTGCAGTAAGAAATGCTGTAAGAGAGCCTGTAACACTTTAAATAATATTAACAAAGAAAATTAAACCAGAAATATTTAAATTATTATTAGAGACTTTTTTCCACAAATTTCTCTATTTACATCTGAAGCAAATACGGCCCAAATAAAATCTTTTCCATTTCTATTGAGTAACAAAAATGTTAAAAATGGTATTTTGAATGTTCTAGGAATGTTCAAAGCATCAGTTTTTCAGACATTAAATTAACATTATTGCGTGATTGTAAGAACATTATTTAGTTCTGTAACTTTTAATTCTGTAAACGTTTTTGATATACATGATAACAAGTGCTTAAAAAGTTGTACTATTGTTACTGCAAGAACGTTTATGATAACTTTAAGAGAACTTTTAGAAAATGTTAGCCCACGTTCTGAGAACATTCCCTGTTAGCTGGGTGTGAGTCATTCAAACATATTGATTGTTCTGAACACCTTTATGTATGTTTGGTTTGTATTGGCACGAAACTGCATCGAAATGGCATTTGATTAATGGTGTGTAAACATGATTAAATGTGCAAATTCAATAATGCGTCCACAGGAACCATTAAACCATCAGGAGAAAAGTTCTGGCACTTAAAAATTACAGAGAGGCTGCTGCTAACTTTATAAAATGAAATAAGTGACATTGAGTTTCACCGTGAAGTCTTGACATTTAAATTTGATTGATGCTTTGTGAGGAAAATCATCAAACCATCACTTCTAAATGCCACAACAGACAGTTTAACAGATGAGCCCGGGTGTATTTTGAAAGGTTTAAATTACACAATGCTAATCCGACAGGCACAGTAAAATACAGCAGCAATCTTTAAAATATAAATCAAATCTGGTACAACTCGTAATATCCGATGAATTTGCCAAATGTTACTTTTCTTAAGACTCCAAATAATATCTGAAGACCCAGGACACACTGTAAATTTGCTTCCCAATGTCCTGTTTGAAGTGGCCGTATCAGAGAACTCGGGTCTCACTGCCTTTAAGATATTTTCATTTCCTTTTGGCAATGACTTTTAAGAGATGAAAATACATCACAGCCTTTAAGCTCCTGAAAAAAAGTTGTATTTTATAAAAAACTCAGATGGACCAGATTCTGGATACGAAAACTGAAGTTTTTGCAGGAATGGGGAGACCAGAGCTAGCGGTCACGTCAATTCCTGTATAAGCATTAGTCACACATCTAAACGTTTTTAGCTTTTAAATAATTACATCATTTGTGGCAGCAACAAAAGACACTGACCATGTTTCCCTTTTAGCTCTAATAGCTTCATGACATCACGCTATGCGGGGCAAGTTGTCACAATAAGAACCGTCCGACCTGCAACATAAATAAAACACAAAGCAGCGGTCAAGCACTTGAGATTGTTTTGCTACTAACAAACCTTCCATATTGTTTTCCAAAGCTTCACATGTGCTTCAGATGCTACGTGGTAACAGTTTATCCGCCATGCAGACGGGATGCTAACCTGAAGCCATGAATGATAAACGAGAAACAACTCGACGCCTCCTCGGAGGGAGCAATCGGACTGCTGATGTTCCTCTTTTTGGAAGTGAGTACTGAAGTGCGGGGCAAGGGCATTGAGAAATGGAGTACAGGTGCCAGACAGGGCCATAAAGCACCTAATTCATATGAAAAAGAGGCTGTAAAACGCATTGATTGACTGCAGTTCCTGATTCGCAGCCGCGGGGGAATTTATCAGACTGAATGCGGCGTGACAACAGCCGTGCAAGTTTCCCGACTCAGCGATTCTATTTATTAAAGCCTGTGTAGAATTCTTAATTTAGTTTTCATACTCATTTCCTAACCTCCCTCACCCCATCATAGCATTGCTAAATCACTTTAAAACAGGACACAGCACACGCACACACACGCACACACACGCGCACACACACACGCACACACACACACGCACACGTTGCCAGGTGCAGCAATGGGTGATTTAAAGCTTTGATTCTGTTCAAACGACAGCAGAGGTTGGCCTGTAGCTGGCTCACGCGATTCATCATTTCCTGCTTGATAAGAGGGGGATTAATACATTTAAAGCTTTGCTCGCCAGCAGTCATCTGTCTAAACGTGGCCTAATCCATTCAGGCTGCAGTTCCCCGGAGAACACCGGCTACACAGAGAAAACACCTCAAACGCGGGTGCGAGAGTGGGCTGCTTACCTATTAAGACAGAGAGAGGCGTGCTGAGAGGTAACACTGTCTTAAAGTTGCACTAAGAAAGGAAAACCTCACGCTGGGCTGATCTCTACTCGACGGGGTATGTGACTCCAGAAAATGCCAAAGTGCCACCCTGTGGCTCTGGGCACCTTCACTAGAGCAACATGGCCAGATGGAATAAAGACTAGAGGTAAAATCTGACCTAAATGCTGGAGAAAAAAGCTTATGCCACCCTTCTGCCCCCACCTCACAAAGCTGTCACCCCAACAACCCCGCGTTCCATTCCAAAATCCAGCCCCGGGCTTGAATGCACTCCAGCATCAGAATTTACAATTATGCGCCTGTGTTTTTTAGGACACCTCTTATCTGTACCCTAATAGCTCATAATGCATTCATTCCACACTTAATTTAACAGCCATGCCCATTTGTTCTCTCTCTCTCGCTCGCTCGCTCCCTCTCTCACTTCCTCCTTTTCCGTGCAAATGCGATGACTGTGGAATGAAACCGATCCATTATGCACATGTGTCTGAACAAGGCGACCTGTGTCACAGCTGGCTCTCGCTCTCGCTCTCTAATTTCAGTTTTATTGTGCACCGGACCAACCCCTGAATGCACACTAAATACCCACTTCCTGCATCCATGCATCTACCCAGAGAAACCGTAGATCTAGGAAAAAAAGACGGCCGGATCCAACCTGCAACTGTTACCCACTGCACAGAAAAGCCTCCATTGTGCGCTGAAGAATAAGACCTAATTACTTCACTGAAGGAGCAGCTCTGGAGTCCACTGTAAAGTGTAGCCTGACTTTCCCTTCCTATATTTCTGAGCCCCCGGGGCAGACTAGCTCCAATTTGGAAGGGAGCGTTTGTTTGAGGCCGAGCTGGTTCTCATATTTGAGGGCTGCTACCACATGGCTATTGGCAGGATTTGGCAGAATGATGAATAAGTAATTGTGGCATAATTATACTTACATTGTGGAGCTGAGCGAGAGGCACTAGCATCGCTACAACAAAGACGTCAAATTACAAAAAGATGAAAAACGGCAAAAGAGACAATGACATTTTAAAGGACAGTTTTATAGTGGGGCTAAAAAGGAAAGTTTGGTGATCATTCACTTTGCTTCAAGCTGTTCCCAATCCACAATGACTGAATTTATATGATTTAATAAGGACAGAAGGTTTCAGTTCCAAAATCACCACAAAAGTATCATCAGTAAAACAAACAACTTGTGCTTTATATGTCTTCTGACTTATTCAGCATGTTATATAATATAACTAGACTGAAACATTATATAAAATATTGTTGAAGTCACTATTTTTAAAGTCTTTAGTGGGCTTTTAACCCCTGTGACATCAAATAACTAAAATCGCTAACTGATCATTCAGACTAATTCTGTGAACCAGATTAACTAAAGCATTAGCATTGAATACTGTAGATGTGACTCAGAAGAATAGTGTGTTTTGCTTCTCTCAGCTCTTTAAAAGCTCTTTAATGGCATGAGGAGATCTGCAATATAAGACACGTGACGTTCAGACCTTTTTAATGAAACGAATACGGTGCTAAAAAATTAGTTATTTTTGAAAAGTGTTTCACAGCTTTTGTGTTTCACAGAAGAAAGTAAGTCATACAGGTCCAAAGCGAGTAATGATTTTAAGTTTGAAATGAATTTTCTTTTTGGCTGCAGTATTCCTTTAATTTAATAGAAGGAAGAGGTGAACATTGAACGTTATTAGGTGCCAAAAATAAAAACTAATCATGAATTCTCTTTAATATATTGTGAGATGAACACATGACGCTGAAAGAGCATCAGCAGAAATAGTGAGAGACAGCGGATGAAATAGCCCTTGATAAGTGACAGCGACTGTAAGACATAATGCCAGAGATGACGGGATGAATCGTGACAGATGAATGAGTGAATGACATCATGATGACAGCATGAATGAAGCAATAGAACTGACAGATTTAAACTAGGCCTGGCAGGCACAGTGGAAGCAAAGCATGATGGGAAGTGACAGAAGAAAAGACCCCCTCCATCCCCACCAAACTCACCTCCAAAGAATAAGTTGAGGGTAGGTGGCCGAGATTTCAGCCTTTAGGATCCACAACTGCAAAATCTGAGGACAAATGACAGAGAAATGTTTAGAAAATCCTTCATTATTTATTTTTCTCATATATTTTGATCTTATCTTTCAAGCTAACAGGGAAGATTCACAATTATTATTCCAGCTAACAGAGAATGTTCTCAGAACACTAGCTAACATTGTGGAAAAGTTCTCTCAGAGTTATCAAAAAACATTCTTGCAGTAGCGTAAGTGGAACGTTATATATCCAGTATATCATATATATCAAAAATATTATTCTTGGGCTGTTGGTGGAATGTTTTAGAATACAACATCTATAAAGGGCCAGTGGTCCTAAAATGCAGTAAAAGGATTTTAAAAATGCCTCTTTCTTATAAAATCCGATCCAGCCACTTTCCGCATCTGCTTGACCTGTGGTTCCCTCACACGAGGACACAGTCATTCACACAGTTAATGTTCTGTGTGTTGACCTTCACAGCATCCTACAAACTGACCAATCACTGACAAGACATTTCATCCAATCACTGACAAGACATTTTATCGCTACATGAAGCCACAAACACTCACGTTTTACTTAAAAAACGTTGTATTCTTAATGGTGCTTGCAATCATCATAATTGCTGGGGCACGTACAGCGATTTTAGCACAATTAAGAGTGTTCTTAGGCACAGCGTGGATTGTTGCTTTTTTATGGATTATATCTTTAAAAACATCTTTCAAAGGGTTTAAAGAAAAGCAAAGTGAAACATATAAAAGTAAAATATGTAATATGCAAATTATTTTATTTTCCTATTAAAAAAAGTAACAGCTAACAACTGTAGGCTGTGAGAACGTTAACAAAAACGTTTAAAATGTTTTATGAATGTTCTAGGATGCCTGATTTTTTTAGATTTTTTTTAGATATTGTTTTTTTAAACATTCCACTACACTGTAAAAAAATATGATCAATAAGTCATGACAACATTTTTACATTAACTTTGACAACATGTTTTTTACATCAACAAAATAGGTTGAACTTAAATTTTTTTTTAAACATTTAAAAAAAATTTAGGCAACAACTCAACACCAGTCAAAATTTAAAGTTGAAAGTTGACTCGTATAGCCAATTTGATTAAACTAAAACATATTTAAGGCAGCAAAAAATGTTTTACACTATAAGAATAAGTTTTTTAAAAACATAATATATAATGTTAAAAAATGTTCTACTAACGTTTGCCAGAATGTTTTTTGATAAGAATTTTTAAAGAACATTCTGAGAACGCTTCAGTTAGCTGGGCAGTCATCTTACTGATTTAGTATTTACATTTATTCATTTGGCAGATGCTTTTATCCAAAGCGACTTACAGTGAATTCAAGTTATAAATTTTTTTTTATCAGTACTTGTGTTCCCTGGGATCGAACCCACAACCTTTGCACTGCTAACACAATTCTCTACCAATTGAACTACAGGAAGACTATTTAGAGGATATAAAGTTTTTAAAGCATGTTGTAAAAGTCTCTTTCATCTTACTAGAGAAACATGTGGATGATGTTTGTCTCCATTAGTTCCTCTGTGGTCAGAGCGGGACACTGGAGTGGCCATTGACCCCCAAAGACCTGGAGAGGAGGCAGACACTGGAGAGACAGCACTCAGCAGGGGTCAGGAGGTCACAGCAGCCTGTGAAAAGACTCTGGGGCTGTGGAACGCCCTCCACTGGTGTGAAAGACATGCCAGGATACACACGAGCACACAGCTGAATGCTAAAGAGACATGAAGCAGCGTTTACAACAGAACCGAAGACGTTCACCACAAGAGATGAATGCTGAAATGGAGACAAAGACAGACAGGCAGAGAGTCTATTTGATCTTTTTCTTGATGTCGTTGTGAAGGATTTTACAAATAAAACTGATTCAAGTGTTTTTATTTCTGC
>JAZGTK010022131.1:0-10368 GCA_036877625.1 Ambastaia sidthimunki
TTAAAGTGTTACAAAAGGCTACATCACTGTTTAAGTTACATTGTTGCATTAGTTACAACGGACTGTTTGTAGCTTCTACTGTAGCTAGCTAGTTTCAGAGGTATAAAACCAAAAGTGTGCATTTACAGTAAAGGAAAAATGCATTTACAGTAATATGTAAACAAGGAAAGCCTAGCAGACAAGTGTGCCCAAATTAACGTTTAAAACAAGCGACTATCACACAACAATTAAAAACATAAGCATAACATAACTACTCAATAACTTGTGCAAAGAGATGTGAAAACAAAAAATACATGAAAGTACATGAAATGTACACAGAATTCCATCATAATGATTCCCGGATCTGCTGCCAGCTCATGTCAGATGATGGAGAGCAGAGGGATGTAGAAAAGTGACTGTGGATAAAAACAGGCTCTGATGCAGGTCTGCACCAATGCACTTATCAGGAGCTTGAACAGAGGGGTCAGGCTGTGGAAGGACCCTCTGTGTGTCTGGCTGTGACCTTCACTGATACAGTACCAGACCAGCCACTAAATATACATCCTGCATCCTACTGATGAAATTCCAGCCAGCGTCCATACTGTTCCCACACGCACACGGACAAACGCACGTTTACCCAGCCATCTAAATAAAGCCACACCATTGATTACTGTTTTTATATAAAACAATTATTGCAGACTAACTCTCATCTATTCTGCATTAGAATACAAATGAATATATTTAAAATGTTAAATAAAATTCTTTACTGTATCTTTTGTCAGATCTATAACTTCAGAGGAAAATTCAAAGGGCAATTCTGTCTCAGTGTAGCTTTGTAAATCCACATACACAATCATGTATGATAAACCCACATGATTAGTCTTGCACTGTTATCAGTAGGATATGCTTGAGGGAGGGGCATGCTTTAAGACACATGATATGATTTCACAGCTTTAAAAGCACAGAACATATTTAAATACCTGCAATTAAAAGTGCTGTGAACTGTCAAGTCTCAAGTTTCAGCTGCCATATAAAATTTAGTTTGACAACAAAAGTTAAGAGACACCAAAAGCAGCAGAAATCACATGCAAAAGTGTTCTCAGCTTCAAACTCCAGCCTGCCTACAACCAAATGCCAAACCGAAGAACCAAGACAGAACAGTGGCCAGAAATTTGGAAAGCAGGCCTCATCGTTCCACATCCAAAACTGAACTCCACCCAAGCCCAGCTCTGGATCCTGCCTGAGAACACACGCTCTAACACACACACCCCTTCAACTTAATGCAGACACCTCTGGCATCTCAGCTACGCTTGCAGCCAACACTAATCAATGCAATGTGACGGCACACGCCACACGCTAACTGTCAGCTAAACAATCAACGAAATTCACCAGCGTGTCGTGACAAGTCTTATAAACAACGAATGACAGTTCAAATGCTTGTAAAAAAATATCAAAACTAACAAAACTAAAAGAGTTTAAGTACTGCTAGTTTTAGTACATCACAGGAAATGTTTTGAATCTTCTCCATACCTTTATCAAAACCACGTCCACGGATCTCTCCCCTTTCGCACAAAGGCTATACCTTCGCCGGTGACGCTCGTACATTTTGCCCAAAGGTGAAACGTCAAAGAGAAGAAAACGCCGCTGTAGTCCAACATGAAGCCCGAGACTTGGAGTTCTCCGTCAAGCTTAAGGAAAAATGAGCAACTCTCGGCACATCTGCACGGTGAACCAGCCCATTCACATGCCCCCTCCCTCTCTTTCACACACTGCTTTCCTCCCCCCTCCCTCCCTCTATGACTCGCTCGCTCTCTTTTTCTTCCTCTCTTTCCTTCCCACTCTCCTTTATTTCTGCTCGGCACACTCCCTGCCTCTTTCTGCTGCCTTTTCTTCTGCTCCCTGTTTTTTTTTTTTTTAAATGGACTCATCCAATCGCAACTGATCTTCACATTCTGTCTCATCTTTCAACCCGTCATTCCAACTTTCTCAAATTGTTTAATCAGAAAGCTTTATATCCTAATAAATATGAATTATATTTTACCTAACTTTTAATCTAAGAAAGGATTTAAATCATTTCCTACATCATTAAAGATATCGTCACCCACACAACAACTCGTATGTGCTCATATTAATCAATAGTGCCATGTAAACAGAACTGAAGTTGTCTAAAGCCAGCCAATCAGATTACAGCTTTTCAGATCAATCTTTTGTGTGCAATATACATCAGACGGTCAGTGACTGGACTATGTGCAGTCTGTGGGCGTGTCCGTCTGAGACCGAAGCTTCTACTATGGCAACCAATGTACTGTAGCTACACAAGGTATTGACTACTCTGTCTGGACAAGCAAATCTTATTTCATCACCTGCAAAATGACAGTGTGCAACCAGTTGTTAAGCTCAGATTTAAGAAACATTAAGTGTGAATCGAGCACGAATTCGACCGCTGTGTTTGAACTATGACCTTCTAATCATATCAACAACAGGAAAAGGTCTTCACACACAGCCACTGATAAAAGATCAATTTTCAGAGCTTTTGTCCTGATTTCACCATTTAAACTGTCTGGAGAACAATGGGTTGAGACATCTAGACTCCGCCCATCTTTGTGTTTGCTGTCAGAGCAGTGAGATAAGGCTTTTCATCCAAGTAAACAATTTATCCAAAAGATATTATCAAGCTAAAAGGATAAGACACTCTTGATCTACACTGTTCCCAATCCAAGAGGCATTGAAGGGGCGGTAAATCGCATTTAACTAATGCGCCGTGTAACATCGGACGCAGGGGACTGCCCTCGTCAAACAGATCCCTGCATCTGCACAGAACCATCAACAGCTGGCGCCATGGCAACCGTTTCAAACAGCGAGCATGACGCAAGGCCAGACTCCAGGCTGCAGGGATTCACTGAGGTTTAACGCAATTGAGCCAATCCAAGGAACTCGGCTCGGACTTCTGGAAAAAAATACAAGCCCTGCCAAATTTGCTTGGGTTGGTTTTGAGTAGAAAAATGATTGTTAAAAGTTTTTCACAGGGGGATGGGGGGGTTGACATGTGAATAACACATTATTACAAAGCAAAAGGACATTTTCAAATTTTATGATTGCCAATAAACACTGAAACAGATCAGTTATAGATTTGTAAAACTAGTGAGAAATAATAAAGACACTGCATTTAATATAGTATAGAACTACAGAAGAGTTGCAATATAGGACTAACCCAATGCATGCATGCAGAATTGCAATGTTTTTCCATTTTACAGTATAATGAGTGTAAGACAGTGTGGGTTTATATGTAATTTTACACAAAAAACTCACACACACACACACAAACACATACACACTTGCACCACATGCACAAAAGTAAACATACGGCCACACCTAGTTGACAAAAAAGACTGTCAATTAAAGTCTGAAAATACATTATGCATTTTTAGTATTAAGGTTTCCCTTGTGGGAGGAACAGATGCACACTGAGACCTGCAGGCTGTCTTTTGTTCTGGTGCAATAAATGTGATCGTTACACTGTGTTTTTGTGTTTGCATGTGTATGTGTCATTATCCAGCCATGGAGATGAGCACAGAAACAAGGGGTCTTTGTGGGGTTTCCCAGCCCACATTAGCCCTGTGTTTCAAACAAGTACTCTTGCCATTTAAAGAGATAGTTCACCCAAGAATTCCCTCATGTTGTTACAAACTGTTTGACATTCTCTTCTGAGGAACACAAAAGTTAAATTTGTGAAAGCGTGCAAGAACTAATAATATTTGGTATCAATGACATCAACAATATGTTATAGTCCATAAAAGTTTTGTAATAATAAACGAGAAGGAAACCGGTGGCCAAAAATTTCTTTGGTGTTCCATGTGAAGAAAACAGGTCTAAAAACAGCATAAGAGTGAGTAAATAATGTCACGTCTTGGGTGAACTAACCCTTTAACCTGCAAGCAAAGTGAGGAAAACATGAAAGAAATATGGACAGAGAGTCAAAGAGCAGCAAGAGAAAATAAATACAAAAATAAAATAAACAAGGAGAGTGACTCAGAGGGGGTGAGCAACAAGCACAGCGGTTGAACGAGAACAATACAAAATATATTTCCATCAGCGGGTGGAGCCAACAGACAGACCCATGAATGGAAGGCGTGTGTGAATCGAGCCCAGCCTCACAAGTGTCTTCATCCCTCCCACTCAACAACACCAGCTCTATGCTTTTCTTCAACACCTCACCAATCTTTTATACTTCACATTCCAGTCCTTAAGAGGGAACCTCATTCTCTGTTCTGACACATCATATATTGGGTTTGTTTTTGCGTGTATTCCTCAGCACGTTTGAGGATCTGCGTTTCCCAAGAATGGACAGTGTGGTTTAATAGTTCAGAATTTAGTGAAAGAGGAACATTTTAAATGAGGTTTCCACAATGTTTTTGGCCAGCCCAATAAAGACAAATGAACAGAGCAGAAAGAAGAAAAATCCTCAACACCAAAGTTGTATGACTACTGTTCTCATGCACTCTAACTGCTGGAGATGTGTTGAGACCAGAGTCTCGGCTTTCCTGTCCTTGTTTTTCTCTCTAACACATGTAGACGAAACTAGACAGCTTAGTACACATCTGGAAGGAGTTATATTACATCCTCACACAAGAGGGAGCCAGAGAGCTCATGACAACACAGTAAACTAGCTAACACCAACCAAACTACCCATATACCATTTCCAAGATTAAGGGACTATGTGACTTACCCAATGACCCAACCCACAATTCCCTAATTCTGTTTTACACTGATATCATTACAGGTGATAAACAAATTATTTCCCAATCTTCTCTTTAGAAGACAGCAAATTAACTCATTAACCAGCTTCACAGAAATGACATACTTGTGAGGAAGGATCCCCACGTGAAACATAAATCAGGTAATTCATTCACAGTACAAAAGTTGAATGAATGCATTTAAAAAAAAAAATAAACATTTCCAGCTTCATAAATGATTTACAGATGGCAGAAGCATTTGTCATCATGTCATCAAAATGGATGAAAAATTATTTAAAACATTAACCATGGTAAATTTTTAAGCCAACAGAGCATAAACAATTCAATTTCTGTATTTTCTAAAAACGTGGGTGATGTTTGCCTATGCAAAACTTCCTGCTTTAATACTTAGGTGTTGTGGTTGGTTGTCAGAGATTGGTATATGGTTGTTAGGGTGTTCTAGTTAGTTGCTAGGGTGTTCCGGGTGTTAGCTTACTGGCCCAAGTCAAAAGAGCCACTCCTAAGTCTCTATGATATTTTTGCAATGATCTTGACCTGTTTTCAAGAGCAAATTTAGTTAAGATGCTCTGCAAATGTGGCCCCTGCTCTTATCTCAAGTGGCTCTTCAGATAGAACGTTCCAGAGTGTAATTTCTTTCAAATGCTGACAATGCAGCTACATGGCCTCATGATGCAATCCAAGTCTGCATGCCAGACTGCAGATAAGTGAAGAAGAAGCTTATTTTCAAAGGCAACTTAGACAGGAGAAGCTGTTTTGATAAGAAAGGTCAGCAGGAAGCAAAAATAATCAAGAAGTTAATAACTGCATACATGTTTTTTTCTGGTTCTAACACAACTGAGCTGTGCTTTACATAATGGAAAACCAGGAAAAGGGCTTAAAACTGAAACTTTTCCTGTATGACTCTCAAGAACGAAAGCTTACAGAAAGTCCATTACCCAACTCCAGTACACTAACCAAAAACAATAATGCTAGCCTTGACAAGCAAGTAAAGAGGTGTGCATGTTCCCCTGCCTTTGATGCTTTGATTCTAAACTTAGAATATCACCAGCACATCATTTACCTTCTCAACATTAATTTTAGATCATATCATAAGCTCCAAAACCCAACTGAGAAGCACAGGAAGAAACTGAAACAATATGGATTCCCACAGGAAGACAAAGAACTGAAGTTAGCAGTGTGGAAGATCCTGCTAATCAGCCACTTCTGAAAGCTAAACTTCTGTTTTTCAGCAAAGATTGATATCTCGCTTTATCACTCCTGCTGGCCCATATAAACACCCGCACCATCACGTCTTTCCTTCCGCCCTCTCAGTTTTCTCACCACTGATATCATCCTCCTGACACACAAGTGGGAAAAAAGTTAGGGAGGTGATGTCATCTATTCTTTCCTCCATGAGAAAAAGGACAGCATGCACACAAACAGAGCATGAGCAGTAGGATGACATTGTTCCCATATCTACCAGTCTGACCCTACAAGACACAGTTCAGAAGTTCCAACTCAAACCTGCGTCAGAGAGCAAAAGCAATTTCAGTGGCCAGGCAGAGAAATCAGATTTATGACAGAAGGTCAGGTAGAAACCATCTTTCAATTTCTGCTCAGCTGAGCCTTTTGGGAAATGACTACCTTCCTAGCTACTGAGAAATTTGGGTAGCTGGAGGCGAATGCTGTGTGAATCATAGAGAGAGGTCCAAAATGTTAATGATTTATTTACTGGAGGGGCAGGTTGAGCATAACAGCCAAAACATACTCACCACTTCGGAATTCTGTGTGTCTGCTGTGGAGTCTTGGTGTCCGTCCACTGCGTCCTCCGCTAAAATGCCATCTGTTGGGAGATAGAATCAAGGACATTTACAATTCGGAACTAGAAAATACACCGAAACATTTATTACTTTGAATGTGTCTTTTTTATTTTATGCTGTATTTATTTATTTTGCTGTTTTTTACTTTGGAATATCTGAACATAGATAATGTGGCTAGTTTTTTTTGTTTAAAATAAACAACACTTTTATTTTCTATAGTATTAAGGATACGGTTTAAGGGAAATCCACTGGTGTGACTTCTAACCGAAACTTAAAATCAATGCACTGTCAATGTAACTCATTAACTGAGCTCGTGACTCAAGTATTTGCTTGCCGAAAAAAAATTAAATCCTAAGACCGTTAACCTTCAGCACTCATTTACATTTTCGACCCCACAGCATTTGACAATGAGAAAAGGAAGTGACATATTCCTCCTTTTCAACTGAGGTCAGCAGCTCCATAACTGTGATATAAATAACACATACGGTTAGCCGCTATTAGTGGAACAATGCAGAATTCTCATCCATGTGGAAAAGAACTGGGCGTATACCTCTTGTGAAAAAATGTTTAGTCTATCAGCTGTTTTCTTACTATGATGCAAGGCAGAGGTGAGATCATCGGACTGCCAGGATACAGTGTACCGCAAATACAGATAGCCATTTGCAAACATTCGTTATTAACACTGTTTGCTAAGTAACCAAGCAGGATTTTCCTTCCTCCTGCTATAGGTCCTATTGCTCAATACCATATATTGGCATTGTTTTAACTGACGAAGTACACAGAGCTTTGTGTAAGCCCTGCTAAAAATACCATTGGACAAAAACTGAACATTCACCTAATAACTCAACATTGTTTGCACACCATAATTCGCATAGCAAATGTGTCTATATGCATACATATAGCCGATTGGACTACGACATGACAAGCAAGCTTTTTTCAGATAGCTTAAGCAGCCATCACATTTATAAGGTCAAAGTAAATAAAATGCTTTAATTCACAACACTAGAATAAAGACAATTTACATAACTACTGAAAACTAAGAAACTATTACTATTAAATAATATTCTCTGATTACAGATATAGTGCATCAATAGCTTTAACAATGCTTTACCTGTCATTTGTTTTGCCTGTGGTTCCTCATCATGCTGATCAACGGTTTCATTTTGCTCCATCAAACACTCGGTAGTATCCTGATGTGATCCACTTACGCTCTCTGTCGTATCTGAAAGTTGCGGTTCCACAGCCGAGCTATTGTCTATATCCACTGAGGAAATGTGTTCTAATTCTTGTTGCAGTTCCCTATTGATACCCAAAGGAGAAGTGAGTTCAGTTGTTGAAGAAGAGGGACTGAGAGGGTCAGATATGGAGGAATCCTCCAACCCCAGAATCAAATCATTTACAGCATCCACAGGAGAAGCTGGGCTGTCCTTAGAGACAGCTGTCTCATTTCCACTGGTGGCCATGTCAACAAATCCATCACAGGTCACATCAGAGATCTTAACCTGATCAGTAAATGAGGTTTTTGAAGGTCTACTCTCTGCACTTTCCATTAGGGGTGAGGTATGAGGCAAACCTTCGACTAGGTCATTCACACCCACAATAAGATCTGATAGTGTGTTCACACCCTCTGTGAAGGACTTCGTAAGCTGGATCTGTGCTTTGGATTCAGTGTCAGTAATCCGTACAGTTTCCAACTGATCAGGGAAATTGCTGATTGTTTCCTGTGAAGGGGACTCAATTTCCTTTTCCTGCAGAGGTTCCTCTTGAGGTACCTTCTTTTCTCCCTGTTCCCTTTTTAATGCAGAAACTTCAGGACTTAGAACCGAAGCTTCTCCTGACTCACACATCTCATTTAAATTTGTGTTATCTCCAGAATGTTCCTCTGGAACCACTTTAATCCATTTTGACAAAAAATCTGTCTGAACATTTGTTGTGGACGCCTCTTCTTCTCCTAATGGTGTTCCTATGACTATGTGTTTGTCTGAATGTTCTGAGAACAATATTGTAGACACACCCTGTTGTATATCACCTTTGATAAAGGCTTCAGAGTCATCAGGCAAACAGGCAGCTTCAAGCAAGGGTTTTGATTGGTTATCCAACTCAGATACAGCACTATCCTCAGTAATTACTTTCAAACTGGATGCAATGAGCTCTTCAGGGTCTTGTGGACTCTCACTAGGGGTGACCTTTTTATTTTCTTCAGACAAAGATGTTTCATTCTGGCAAGGCAATGCCTCCATAGTGATGTCAATGGAATCCCCTTCTTTCTCTTTGATGTCACAGGCTAAATTATTCAACATAATCTGACTTTCTGATGTGGTTTCTGAGGACGACAGGTGTAGATCAGGCTGGTCTGAATTTTCTGAAGTCTCAGATAAAGGCTCCACAGCTGGTCCTTCAGGAGTAGTAGTTTCAGGAACAGGTGAAAGTTCTCGCCGAACCTTATGAATAGGTCCTGGTGCCATGTTTGGCCGAAGATTGATTGACTCTGAAGAATAGTCCTCTGAAATGCTAAATCCAGAGTTCTGCTTTATGCTAACGTCATCAGCAACCAAACCAGAAACTGACTCAGTGTTGCCTTTGGTGTGTTCGCTGAGATTTCCTGTCTCTGTCTCTAGGCAAACATGTGGCTCGGCAACACCATCAAAAATAACACTTTCATTGTTTTGTACCGATGAAGTACCCTCAGAATTTACCTGAAGTGCAGTAAACTTAGGTTGTTCCTTTTCTGTAGAGCACTCGGTAGCAAGCAAAGGCTCGATCTTGTCGTTCAGCTGACCATTTTTCTCTGGATCATGGGAAGAAAGTGCTGAGGAGTTTGAGGCGATTTCCTGGCTGCTGCTACTTGTCTCCCCTTCCTTTTCCTCTGGTAAGTCCCCTCTACAGCCAACATCTATACTCCCCTCCTCTCTTTGTGAGGATTGACTGGTTTCCGTGGGGAGGGGACTGTGACCCTGAGACTGTGTGTTGCCCATGTCTTGGGACTCAAGGTTGCCAGATTGTGCGCTATAGTCTGTTTCAGTCTCTGAATTCCTCTGACAAGCTTTAGACTCTTCTTGGTTCCCTTTATCAGCCCCCTGCTCGGCACTGATTACGCAGAGCTCTATATCAGCTTCCTCCCCCTGGTTTCCACAGGAAGGGGCACTGAAACCCACAGGATCGGCTTGTGCCCGCCAATCCGCACAGTCAGCCTTATCTGGCGCCTTCCCAGTATTCCCTACAGCTGGTCTGTTAGGCCCCGCCTCCTTATCTTGTGACTGAGCATGATCTCCCGTGCCGTTTTGACAAGGGCACACTCCACCTGCCACACCAGAGCTGATTAAAAGTGTGTTGCAGGTTTCTTGTGGTTCTGTGGTGGATTTTTGATGTTCAGGGTCTAGTGAGTTGGGCTGTAAGGTTTTGATGCAGTCGACAGTCTCTGTGCTGTTACATGAGTCTCTGTTAAGGATCAGCAGTGCAGGCTTCTGCTGCATTGAAGATTCTCCCTGAATAAACAAAGATCAAAAACAGCTATTAAATAAAGCAGCCCGCCTCATACAGCCCTCATTAAAACTGACATTAAACATTCACCCAAAGTGAACGAGCAGGGCAGTGTGCACAGAGCGAGCAAGAGAGTGAGAGAAAGAAGAAAGAGTTTAGGCTGTGATCTGCTTTTAGTCACTTCCTGTAGCCACAGATAGCTGCCTCCTGCAAAACTGAAGCACAAAAGCAAACACCACTGCTGATCACACAAAACTGGAAATGTGATCTTAAAGGGACGGTTCATTCTGTCTCTTATTTACTCACACTTGTGTCATTCTTAACCCATAAAACTTTCTTTCTTTCTTTCTTTCTTT
>JAZGTK010022132.1:0-10368 GCA_036877625.1 Ambastaia sidthimunki
GAGGACTTTGCAACAAACATTCAATAATTGACATGGTAAAACACATGACTGAAATTAAAACACTGCCAAATACCAAACACTCAGAGATACAGTCAGCTGAACTAACACAGTTAGTCATAACACATTCATCTTAACATTCATAATCCTGTCTCAAGCCTCCTGCAGTGTAAATATTGCAAACATACAGTTCTAGGCTTCCTCAATTCATTGTTGTAAATATAAACAGCTTTGATAAGCAACACTTCAAACACTAGAATAAAAACACTGACCAAAGAACACATTTTGTCCTCGATAAGCAGCACCTGTGCTTCAGAACCACACAGAGAATATGGAAAAGAAAGAGGGAGTTAGTTACAGGATAAAGAAACAGAAAGACTGATATTTTCTGGCTGGTGACAAGGGAAGGAAAGAGTGTGACAGAAAAACAGGATTGAGTTCAGAGAATAAAAACATTCTGTTTATGAGGATCAAGTTAGTGAAGACAAAAGTCTTTTCTGTCTCCTTCCCTTTCTTTCAGGCTCCGCCCCCATCCACCTCTATTATTAGAGTGTTCTAATAATTGTGTGTTTCTGTGTCACCAGTTTCACAAAACATTTTCCTGTCAGTCTGTATAGCAGCACGAGTGTGTGTGTGTGTGTGTGTTGATGTCTGACAGTGGAAAAATCTGTTCCATCACACATAGACACACAAATTAAAGGCACTTGAAGAAAAGGTCAAACTCCCTCTTCTGAAAAACGCACAGCAATGAGTGCTGACAATCCAGATTAAACTTGTATTGCTCAGAGGAGGCTCTGTTACAACACACATGTTTACTTATCTATTTAAATGGGGACATTCCATAGACTTCTATTGTGTTTATACACAGCTAGTTATAAACAATATAACCTAACCCTAACCTACACGGCAACAGAAAACTTTCTGTACATTTTTTACTATACTATTTTTTACTACACTATACTACACCCCCCAAGAGGCTAAATCAAATTTTTGACTGTTCTTTCTATGGGAAGCCGTCTAATTAGATAACATCCTCTTAACAAATATTAGGTTTTACATTTTTCAGTGTATATAAAAAGGAAAACAAACAACCCAACATATACATTTATAGTCACAACCCATATACTGAAGGTCACGTTCAGCTGCTCTGTGCAGTACGCAAGCCAATCTGTCTGTCCTGCCAATATCTGGATCATGCTTTCAATGCAGTTAGCACAGATCTGTCACCCGCAGTCCAACACCTGTCACTTTCCTGCTGAGTGCAGTTTGTCTGTCTTTATCTCTTTTTCATTGGATAACTAATGGATCAGTGTAGCTGTTTAATCTGTTTAAACGCTACATTCGTGGATCCGCTTTCACTGATAATACAAAAACAAATGACGTATATGCTAAATAAATGCAACGATAAGTGGAATCATTACCGCTCTGTTTTTCACACGTAAGGCACCTACTTAGCCGGCTAAAACAGGAATCCACCTACAAATGCACTATATATAGTTCACTATCACGCTTTTAGCAGCTATGCCCATTTTAGCGTCACTTTCAGGCTCACAGTCAATGACTTATGAAACGTGAAACATGTCATTTTCAGTGTGCTAGCACGCATTCAGCTGTTGAGACGTTATTTCATGTTTATTTAAATAGTAGATCACTTCCTGTGGCTTTAAACAGCTAGACAAGTGCACGCATACCTACACAGAGTCTACAGATACAAAGCTATAAGAGGGCAGACGAAGTGACCTTGAGCTCTAACTCATAATTTACAGCGCCGACGAGCTTAATAGAGTGTGTGTGTGTGTGTGTGTGCGTGAGAGAGAGAGAGAGAGAGAGAGAGAGAGAGAAAGAGTGGGAGTCTTTTTTTAACTTTATTGATTCAATAAANAGAGAGAGAGAGAGAGAGAGAGAGAGAGAGAGAGAGAAAGAGTGGGAGTCTTTTTTTAACTTTATTGATTCAATAAACAAATGATGTCTGTACATTTATATCTGAAAACAAATTTAGATTCTCCAGTCATACCAGAACAAATATTTAAAGTAGAATATGCACATTTTTAACGTGAAAATATTTTCTCCTACCCACCCTTAATATGCAGAGATAGCGGTATGTCTATTCGTTGACTTCCCTGAAAAGTGTCAACACTGTGTGCTTTTAAATCATTGCCCTGTCTGTTTGCTTAACTTCTGTCTCAATCATGGTAGGGTTTGGGGCAGAACAAGCTGTTTTGTGCAAATTACGAAAGATGGGAATTGGAACAAGGTTAAGAAATCTTTTTGGAGACCATCATTGTTTTTACAGTTCTATTTGGTGCTGCTAGTGCTGTAAAAATCTCAAGCAGAATTTAAAATGTATTTGTACTTAAAATGTCCACATATTTAAATCATTTTAACAATCATATACACATGATGTCACATTTATGAGTTTGTAATGGATGCACTAACAATAAAAAGGTTGGAATTACCACTGGCAAGATTACGAAGCATTACATACATTACATTTTGTATGTAATATTCCATGTGCCACTTAAAGGGATAGTTACCCAAAAATGATTTATTTTCCTATTATTTACTTAGCCTCATGTCATTCCAAACCTATTTGACATTTGTTTTCTGTGGAACACAAAAGAAGATATTTTGAGAAATGACTCAAAAAGTGGTTGTGTGTCTATACAATGAAAGTCCAAGGGCGCCACTGTTGTTTGGTTACAATGTACTTCAAAATATCTTCTTTTGTGGTCCTCAGAACAAAATTTATTACAAAACAAAATCACACAGGTTTAGAATAACATGAGAGTAAATTTTCATTTTTGGTTGAACTACTCCTTTAAGGTTTCCTTTACCAAGACATAATTAAACCCATTAGGATTAGTGGACGGTAGGTGCTAGCCAATGAATTCCTTCTTTGAAAAGGGAGAAAGATAGAAGGAGAGAGAGAGAGGAGAGACAGAGAACAGTGTGGGAGTATAAGGGGGCTTTAATACTGTGACTAAAGCAGTATTCTAAATGTGTCAAGGTCTTGATGAGAGCCTGTAATTATATGTCGATATCAGAGGTATTGTTTGGGGAGGCCTTAATTTTGCTAGCAGTGTGCTAGAACAGGCCTGTACATTTTCATTACATCAGTTATGCTTTTGTATAACAACAGTGAACTAAGAATCAGGAACAAGCGTCTAAGCAAAATGCTGTTTCTTTGTGATGGCATGAGGTAAGGGTAATTGCCTGAGGTTACTAACCACTCTCTCTCTCTCCCTCTCTCTTTCCTCTCTCTCAGGATTCTGCCCCCCACAAGCGACGGTTTCCTACTTAAAAATCTGGTCTCCGGCACGGACTACAACTTGTGTGTGCTAGCCATTTTTGATGACACGGTCACTTCTATGGCTGCCACAAAAGTCCTTGGTTGCACCCAGTTTAGCACCAAGGACAATTACCCTGACTGTCGTTCACTACAAGCCCACTTTCTGGGCGGGACTCTTACCATTCTTGTTGGTGGAGTTGTCGTGGTAACACTGTTGGTGTTTACTGTGGCACTAATGGTGCGTCACCGTGTGTGCAGTAACCATGACAATCATCGTGAGATAGGAGACGAGGTGGGATGCTCAGGAACAGACTCCCCGTCTCTTTCTGGAAAGGGAGGAGATGTGTTCTCTCAGAGCAATGGAAATGGGAATGTCATGATGGTTGTGTTGCCTAATGGGCTTGTTCAAAAACAGAACGCTGCGGAGGCAGGGTTGGGGTCACCGCCCAAACCGACATCCAGAATGAAACCAAAAACCCTCCCAAAGCCCAAAGTGAATCTGGACCAGTTCAGGGCAGGACTAGAGGTTGAGATGGCCTCATTGAGACCACTTCCACCATACACACAAGACAAGGAGCAAATGTCTTTGTATTACACCCCTAGTAATCATTCACCTTCAACACTGCCACGTCCTTCACACCAGTTAGGAGCGAAACAATTGAAATTCCGCACCGCTAATAAGGACACGGGCAAACGTGCAAGCTTAAGTTTGGCCCCGCCCCCTACATACAACGCAAAGCTCGGTGATAGGCGGTTCAGCACAGAAGGCATTGTGGTTCGTCGAGGAGGCCCAGACAGCCAGTGGAATTCCTCGCTGGCCTATCAGAGCCCCGCCTTGCCACACGAAAGCCCTCCTCGTGGTGCGCTACGCTACAAGAGAAGTTCATCATTCGATATGGGTGAAATCGCCACGACAGCCTGCTACAGTTATGCCAAGAGACTCAGCGTAATCTGGACCAAACGAAGCCAGTCGCTGCATGGCATGCTGGTCCAGTGCGCCTCGGCAACAAGCACCTCAACAACCAGCAGCAGCGGCGGCAGTAGTGTAGATTTCCCAGCGCGTCACACACGCGGATACATCCGTGCCTACAACACCACCAACTCCAATTCCAACCCTCCAAAAACTGAACTTACAAACTCAAAGGACCAGAGGGTGAAGGATGAAGACAACGAGCAAGAGAACAACAGAGAAGAACTGGAAGAGAGTGTGGTGTAGCAGGAGACAGGACAGATGAGACACAAGTAGATAAGTAAAGGAGAGGTTGTACAGAACTTCAGCTGTAAAAGGGATCAAAAAGAGAAAGAGTTTTAAGGTAAAGCTTTTGAGAGGACTGATGTTGTTGAAGATCCCACAGATTGTTGATTGGTGCAATCAAGAGAGAGAAAAAACAACGAAGTCAGACAGCCAAGATAAAAGTCTGGAAAGAATCAAGTAAAAGCAAAACAAAAACAAAATGATCACCTTGTTAATGAATCCTAGAACAGTCTTTTTTTTTTGAAAATCAGAGAGTAGGTCTGAACAAAAACTAAATACCTACAGGCAAGCAGCATTTGCTAACTCACGTGGGCTTGGAGAAAACAGGGTGGGGTTCGAATGCTGATCAATTCATGTTCCTGTGAATTACTGGGACAGAGTCAGCAATGGGACTTGCAGAGTCATGCACAATTGATTGAACCAGATCAATTAATAAAGGCAGCAGAGATACTGCAGCAAATGTGGATTACAGAAGATAAAAACTGCAAGAAAAGAATGTTAAAATGTACAAATGGAACAATGGAAAAATTATTTGAGATTCATATAAAACATAAGTGGGCATTGACTGTGGTATAAAATATTTTGTGTATGAGGTTGTGTGTGTGTGTGTGCGTCAGTGTTTGTAAGAGTGTAGGTGAATGAGAGGATTAATGCACAAAGAAATTATCAAAAAACATTTTATGACATCACTGGATCTGCTGTACCATGTGACCACCATCATCCAGTAAGGCAATGTGTTCTGTAAAGCTAAAAGACAACGAGATACTATAGGAGGAAAAAATAAAACTAAATTTAAAAATTATCATTCCAAGTCCACGGAATCAATGAATAAATTCTGTTTAAAAAAATCAACATCAATGTTATCAAGTGTTGAGGTGATTTTTATTGACTATGGAAATGAAGATTAAAATAAGGAAACAATGATGGTAATAATTAATCTTAATTAAATCTTAATGGTTGATCTTGTCTTGCCAAAGAAACACTGACACCTTGACTTGATTTTCTAAACATTTAAAAATTAAAACAAACAACAGTAAGAAAGGTAAAACTAAGAGTTACTTTTAAAGCTGCAATCCATAACTTATTTTTGTTTAAAAATGAACTAAAACATTTAAAAGTTTATAATAACGATTTATATTATATATAATAATGATGATCTATATTCCGCTACCTTAAAATTATAAGGTTCTATCTGCGTTTTGACCAGTTTTGAGATATTGAGGTTTAACGTTTTTGGATTGTATATACCAAAACTGATTTTTCAAATTAAACACCCAAAATGCATTTCTTTTAAATAAAACACCTTTAATAGTGTCAATAAGTTATTTTAGAGTAAGAATATGTCACTAACTCAATTTTGACAAAAATGTCAGATAGAACATTATAATTCTACGGTAGCGATTTGTATTTTATCTGTTGGGTCCCTTTTCCAGAGAAATGTTAAAACGTTTGGTTTCATTTTATTTCAACATACTTAAAGACGTAAAGTAACCTGCAATTTTATAATTCAAACAGAGAAAGTTAAGTATTGCAGCTATAAAGTATTAGATAAGCTTTTGTTGCCTCAGAAAAGAACAAGAGGGCGAGAGAGCTGGTTGCTAAATTACTGTCCCTCTCTCTCCTCTATTGTCCTTCAGTCTATCTGCAGTTTGAGATAGTTGGCAGGGAAGGGCAGCGTGTGAGGATGAGATAATGAGAGATTGAGGGAAACCAACTTTCTGCAAGAGTGCTGATGCGGGACACCGAGACAGGAAGTGCAAGAAATTAGAGAGCACAAAGTCTGGTGGACAGCAGAGAGGACATTGTGTCTGTAATGTGCGTGTTAGCTGTATTTTTGTCATGTAAGTACTTCGCCAGACTTTATCACACTGCCAATAAAGTCTATTTAAAAATAGCTTAGGTGAAATGAGGGGGAGAAGATAAGTTGCCCTGTGTGAGTGTGACTGTGTGTGTGTGTGCGCATGCATGCGTGTGATTGGACAGACACTGTGTACATCACTGCCTTCTGTATTTATCCATAGCAACAGACAGACGTACAGAAGGTTCTGGGAACACGCACAATAGGCTGTTATGTTTGGCTAAATAAACCCAGGGCTGGTGAATCTGCATCATTAATGACAAATCAGGGCAAAATATACAAGCCTTTTAAAAAGCACTGAAGACAACATGCAGGCAAGCGGTTAGTAAGCGTTTTTAAGCTTGCAACACAGCTGCTAGCCGTAGGACGCTGCCTTGGGATGTGGTGTCCCATGTAGGCAGTGAAAATCAGCTAACAGGCAGCTAACAAGCTAACAATTTTATGTTGTAAGAACGTTTTCCTACTGTTTCTCCAATGTTACGTAACAAACATTAAATGTTATTTTGAAGGTTCTAGGAACATTCAAATGTCCAGTTTTTTCAATGTTGTATTAACATTATTGATTGGTTATATAAAACATTATTCAAACATTTTTAAATGCAATTTTTTTTAATGTTCCACTGACTAGTTAAGAATAACATTTTTGATCTTGATTTTATAATATATAATGTTTAAAAGATTCTATTATTGTTAGCGTAAGAATGTTTTCATAACTGTGAAAACTGACAGAACTTTTAGAAAACATTAGCCAACATTCTGAGTATGTTCCCTGTTAGTTGAGTAACTAGTTATGAAACAGGTATATCTTTTAATGGCCTTTCTGACACTTACATGTTGACATATAAAAACTCCACCACAGACACTTGCAGAAAAAATGGCCGTAATCTTTCTGATCTGTGTTATGCAATCAGATCTCTTTGGTCTATATAATTTGAGAAGATTAATGTTGTCTCAGTGCTTATTGTGACCTTAAAAATGTGTGTTTGAATGTGTGTGTGTGTGTTTGTCTGCAAGAGACAGATAGAGAAAAGATGAACACAAAAAGGTTGCTATTTCTTACCAAGCCTGTGTGTGTGTCTGTGTGTGATGTAGCCTAAAATACATCCAATGCTCCTTTACTTGCCTACAGCAAAATTTAGGCCAAATTTGACTAATTAAACTGCTGACACACACACAGCTTTTTCTCACAATCTTTCAGCGCTTCATCACCTCAGCCAGCTGGCTGGCTGCAGGACGTCCAGAAATTAACTTATCATCCAGGACAATCTCATAAGAGAAACATTGTCATAGCAACAAAGCACCAAGGAAACACAGACAGTATGTTCAGAAATGCCCATTAAACCTCTGCAAGTTCCAGGATATTATCACCTTAGAGTGACACATTGAATATTTTCCTGCATAAGAATAAAGCCCCAAACATATACTGTCAAAATGATTTCATCAGATAACCTATTAATCCAGCTAAAAGGAAATGTTCTCAGAACGTTGGCTACTATTCTCTAAAAGTCCTCTCAAAGTTATCAAAACGTTCCTGCAGTACTGATAGTAGGATTTTTAATGTTCTATATCATTTTAAAAACATTATTCCTAAGTTGTTAGTGGAACGATTTAAAACGTTACATAAAACGTTTTCATAAACCAGCAAAAATGTTAACACAGTGTCTAAAATAATGGACACTTAAAAACACTCCCAGAATCTTCAAAATTCAATCTTCAAAACATTTTAATTGTTTTTGTTACTTAATGCAAACATTAGGGAAACGTTCTTAGCTGGAAAGCATTTAGGTGGCAACCTTAAATAAACCGGTTTCATTCAAGTCATAAACATTCCTAAACATGACTGAACCAACTGATCACAGAATGTTTAAGGGTTATAAAGTAAAAAGTAAAGTGACATGTATTTGTTAGTTATGGTTACCCATAACCGAAATGTGACCTCTGCATTTAACCCATCCTTAGTGAGAAGTGAACACACACTGCAAGTCGTGACACACACACACACACCCGGAGCAGTGGGCAGCTATCCCTGCAGTGTTCGGGGAGCAATCGGGGGTTAGGTGCCTTACTCAAGGGCACTTCAGTTGCTACCTGCCGGCGCTGGAATCGAACCAGCAACCTACTGATTACAAGCCCGACTCCTTAACCAGTAGACCACAACTGCCCCATTAGATTAGATTATATACACACAGATTTTTATCGCATGTTACCAATTTTTACAGTAAACCTGCTCAGCCTCTAATGCTGATCTGCCTGTCGTGTGCATACTGTAAAACGTGCATTCTTTTTCAAATGTGCAGATATTTTAAACAGTGTCCTGCATTAATTACACACTTCGGTGTGAGTGCTGTGTACTAGGCACAATACACTATAGCAATTTAACATTCATAATGCAACACGCAGAGCATTAAGCACGCTTCCACCCCTATACTCACTCCACAGCAGTTATATAAAAACAGACACAGAACATACATTTTCCCTCACAATAATCTAATCAGAAACGACGAAACACACCATCAAGTACCATTAGAGTCGATTTACATGATAGACTGTGTGAAACTTACTAAACCGCTTACTGTATATTGTTGCAAGCACAGCTATGTCTCCATTTGTGCTCCACAGAAGACAGAAAATCATGGGTTTTGAGCTATAAGGTCAAGTAAATAATGCTACAGAATGACTGAATAATGAAACCAGAGTGACATTTGCTAAACAACTTGAAACAAACACGAGAGTGATGTTCAGGGATGCAGAGATAAAAGTCTCTTCCTGGAAACTGTAACCCTGTCCTGCTCTTTCCCACACCCTCATCCCTGCCGTCAGATTGTTTTTAACCCAGCGCTGATATTGATGTTCTTACAAAAGTGTGACTATCAATTACTCTGGCATGAAATGCCATCTTTAAGCACCAAGAAAGTAGAAGGAAATGACATTCTCATCTCATTATGCTCAAGTCTTTTGCCTTGAACAAAGTACAGGGTGTGTTAGTGTCATAATTAGATTTTGCTATATGCAATACAATGACCATGTTATTGCCAAATGGATTTGGAGGCAAATGAAAACCTCAGTCACTCACTGACTCGACTTCAAGGCAAAATGCTGTTACTTTCTTAGTCTCTGATTACCTTATTGGTTTGCCTGATGTTATGCAATATTGGTTATTATCAGTCATGTGTTTTGTGCTTGCTAACTCTCAGTATATTGGTGATTACAGGCAGCCTCACTGATCAATAAATAAGCAAAAAACTGCTGGAATATAAACAAGAAATGACACCTGTCTTCATCAGCCAATAAGGGCTAGAATGACAAAATGTGTAAGCCAATTAGCTGTAAAATATTTAGTTCTCTATTTTTCTGATATGTTTTTTTTCTCAACAGCAGGACTTTCTTGTTTCTGCTGGCCCAGTTGTGATCAGTAATTCACTAGTCCCGCCCACCTTTCCTTACAATAATTCACCAGCCCCGCCCACGTTTCCTTTACAATAATTCACTAGCCCCACCCACTTTTCAACAGTCTGTATTTCTAAGCATTAAACAAGGCCATGATTTTACATGACAAACAATTTACAACAAAATTATTCATGAGTGTCTCTAGCTTTATATTACACAGCTACAATGCAACTCCATATAAAAACCTGACAGCTATAAATTCATGACAAAACCTCACAGCTATAAACTGCACAGCTTACAGTAACCGTGGCACCTGCTTAGGGTAAAATTTAGTTGCAGAACATGGCAGCATACACAAAACACTGCTGGTTTATTTTCAGCATTTTTAAGCTATTCTGATTCATGTCTAACTTTAGACTATTCTGATTGTATGTTAGTCTATGTTAGTAAGTTAGAAAGTTATCTTGATGCAACATTATACCATCAACAATGATGTTGTAGCAATGTTGTGGCAACTGTGCTGAAAAAAACAGCATGATGGGACTTTAATGATGGGACAGGCTAGTTTATCCTGCCTTGTAC
>JAZGTK010022134.1:0-10368 GCA_036877625.1 Ambastaia sidthimunki
CTGACCAAGACCTGCAGGTCTATAACCAAATAAATAAAATGATGAACTTATCAAACAATGAATCTGAGTGATTTTCACACAGGCGTCTGTTACGCTGAGTTTGGTGTCAGAGTGCCGAAAACGACAGGCTCCGCCTACACCTACAGTTACGTCACGGTGGGAGAGTTTGTGGCTTTTTTCATTGGTTGGAATCTCATACTGGAGTATCTGATTGGTACAGCAGCAGGAGCCAGTGCACTGAGCAGCATGTTTGACTCGCTAGCCAATCACAGCATCAGCCGCTACATGATCAACCATCTCGGGACACTGAATGGTCTGGGTGAGTGTGTCACAGCAAACAGATACACACACACACACACATACACATACACACATATGTACACAATCATTTAAAAGGTTTTGAAACACTTGATTTAAATGTTTCTGATTATCTTAAAAATCATTTAAACTAAAGCAGTTTGCTTAAATGTTTGAAATTATACATTAACAATTGTGCCAACATTTTAATTTCAGTCACAAAATTTCTGTTTAATTTAAAAACTGTTTTGAAATAAATGGAATAAATCAGAGCAGCCAATCAGAGGCTAGAACAGATAAGAACTCTTCAATACTGTTTAAAAAGCATCTCGGGGTAACAGGGCAAGAAACTGGGTGATAAAATGTCAACAAAACATTCTGTCAATTCTAGACAAAGGGTGACTACATTGAAGATGCTAAAATAACAATTTATTTTCTTTAGTCCCAACATAATTCCCAGAGTTATTTGTGTTATTTCAGAGTTTTGATGGGTTTACTTTATTCTAAAATGTGTAAAAATATGAGCTGATCATACCTGACCCATTTTTTCTGTCAGGAAAGGGGGAGGAGTCATATCCAGACCTGCTGGCTCTGCTGATCGCTCTGCTGGTGACCGTGATTGTGGGTTTGGGGGTGAAGAACTCGGTCAGCTTCAATAACGTGCTGAATGTGGTTAATCTTCTCGTCTGGATCTTCATGGTTCTCGCCGGCCTCTTCTTCCTCAGCGGAGTGAACTGGGAGGACGGGAGGTTTCTGCCGTACGGCTGGTCAGGGGTGAGAATGTTTACTGTATATACAGGGTAAAGGTGAATTATATTACATTATATTACAAAAATTTTACCTGTAAAATTGTACATACATTTAACATGCAACATACTTTTCAATATAACAAGATTACATAACTTTTACCAATATATGAAATATATTTCTGTGAACAATCTGAAATCTTTAGGCACCAGAACGTATATATTTATTCTACTATATTATTTTAAAACCACGTTCTCAGCTTTATGTTTGCACATATACTTATATATGTGCCTACACACATATAGGCACATATACTGATATATACATATATGTCCACCTATAATGTAATTTTATATATACATGCATGCATATATATGACCATACATTAAAGATCTCTTTGGAAGGTAACAGTGATGTAAATGTGTTCTGCAGGTGATGCAAGGAGCTGCGACCTGTTTCTACGCTTTCATTGGCTTTGACATTATCGCCACCACAGGTGAAGAAGCGAAGAGCCCGGACACCTCCATTCCATACGCGATCACGGCCTCTCTCATCACCTGCCTCACGGCGTACGTCTCTGTAAGTAAAACACCTCAAACTGAACCAAATACAAATAAAAACAAACGTGTGTGTGGAGCTGTAAAATTAATGTAGACTGTAAAAAGTTTAACAGAACACAAATTAGAAATGTTGCCTTAGCAAAAAAACTACTTTAAGCTGAGGCACGAAATGATTAACTAAACATAAAACTAAAACTGAAAATTTTATCTTAAAAAAACGTGTCTCTAAAAATATATACAGATCGTATATTTTTAGAGATACGTGTCTCTAAAAATATGAAGCGATATTAAAAATAAATAAACAATAAAATGACAAAAGCGCATAACAAAATAGCTCAAAATGTAACAAAAATTTATATATATGAATAAAACAACAACAAAACTAAAAACAATATTATAATAAGTCTGGATCTCATCTGTGGTTGTTTTGCTATCTGAACTGATTTTACTGCCAATTGTCATTTGTTTCTTGTTTATATGTTTTAGGTGAGTGTGATTCTGACTCTGATGGTGCCGTACAGTCTGATTGACGGAGACGCTCCACTGATGGAGATGTTTGCGCTTCACGGATTCCTGGCTGGGAAGTATATCGTAGCAGTGGGAGCCATCGCAGGACTCACCGTCAGTCTGCTGGGATCTCTGTTTCCCATGCCCAGAGTCATCTATGCCATGGCAGGAGATGGTCTGCTCTTCCGGTAGGTGCTCGTCTGTTTTTCTTCTGCTTCTGGATACGTTTGCATGTTTAATAAATGATCCATGTGCACGCCAGGTTCCTGTCCTTCGTGAGTCCCCACACGGAGACGCCGGTGGTGGCCTGTGTTGTATCGGGCTCCCTGGCAGCTCTGCTGGCTCTTCTGGTGAGTTTGAGGGACCTGATTGAGATGATGTCCATCGGAACGCTGCTGGCCTACACGCTGGTCTCGGTGTGCGTCCTGCTATTGCGTTATCAGCCCGACAGAGACGGCTTCACCAGCTTCCTCACCGAGGAGGAAGAGGAGGAAAGAAGAAGGAAAGAGGAGATGATGGATGCCAGCGAGAAGGACATGCACATCAACGTTGGTGGTGAGGAGTACGGCGACAACCCCTGTGGAGCCAAAAACCTCCCGTCGAAGGGCGATGACGAAACACTGATCGGAAAGTCGGATTCAGGGGGCTACCAATCAGAAAGTTCAGGTTATGGTGTAGGAGAGAAAGACACAGAGGCAGAGGGCTCTGATAGCGCCCTGGTGGGTGTTTTGAAACGTGTGTTGGGCTCTCACTATTACACCCTGCGGGTGCGTTTGGGGCTGCCGAACTCGGGCGATAGGCCGACACCTGCGACAGGACGAACCGTCACTCACTGTGTTCTTTTATTCTTCATCTTGACCTTCTTTCTTTGGACCCTCGTCATCTATGGGTTCGAGCGAGTCTCAGGAGGGGCCCGCTGGGCAATAATGCCTTTTATACTGACTATAATTGTTCTGATGGCTACTTTGGTTGTAATTATTCTCCGACAGCCAGAGAACCCTAAAAAGCTGCCTTACATGGCCCCCTGCGTCCCGTTCGTGCCTACAGCTGCAATGCTGGTGAACATCTACCTCATGCTGAAGCTGTCCAGCATCACCTGGGTGCGCTTTGTAGTGTGGTGCTCCCTAGGTAGGTCAGATGTCCTCTTATATTCAAACACAGCCCATTGGGATGTTCCTGTAATGCATCATCTGTAAGGCCCAAAACATACTTGATATGCAGATGCATAAATGCAACACAATGCAGCACAAATGCATCGCATTCTAAGTCTAGTTTCAAACGGTGCAAATTAGTGTAAATTGTGTTTTACTGTTTAGTTCAACTACTGTCATGTTGAAGCAACTGTTTAGGTTTAGGCTAACAGAGAACATTCTCTAAAAGTTCTTTCAAAGTTACCAAAATTTTCTTAAAGTAGTAAAGTTAGTTGAAGGTTTTTAATGTTATATATCATAAATCAAAAAATGTTATGCTTAAATTGTTAGTGGAATGTTTTAAAAGCGTTAGAGAATTTAAACATTTTTAAGTTGTAAGAACATTTCCCAAATGTTTCCATTAGGTAACAAAACCATTAAAAATGTTATTTTGAACGTTCTAGGAATATTCAAAACGTTAACATTGTTTTAATGGTAATGCTTAATTAAAATGTTAATTTTAAAAAATTCTTTAATGTTTTTAAAACATTTCACTAACATAAAAAAACTGTTTTTGATAGATATGATAAATAACATTTAAACAAATTCTACTGATGTTACTGCAAGAATGTTTTCGCTAACCTTTTAAGTTGAGAGAACTTAGAAATTGTTAGCCATCGTTGAGAGAATGTTAGCATGTTAGCAGGGTCCACAAATGAAAACTGAACCCATTAATCCACATAAGAATTGAAATAATGATTCTTTTTTGCTGAACTTTTGGTATAACCGGGTCTGGTATCTCCTCTTGGACCCTCAGGTTTGCTGATCTACTTTAGTTATGGGATGTGGAACAGCTCTCTGGAACTCTCTGCTAGAGAAGAAGCAGCTCACGCCAGCTCTTACCAGAGGTATGACACGGAGGTGGACGACAGCTTCACTGTGGATGAAGACCTTCATGCTCTGGAGGAAACAGAGGATGGACAGTACCAGGGCTGGGCAGCGGAGGGGCAGGGCTATCAGTACCAGAACCAATACCAGCAGTAGTATCATTAACGTAGCTCCTCCTCCAGCAGTCAGAAGTAAAGACAGGAGCAACAGACTTTGAGGAACGAAGATGGATGAAGATGGATTTGGGTGACCATGATTTTTGAGTTTGCCAAGTAGGGCATTTTTTTTGTTCCTGGAAAAACATGACTATCAATCATTCAACGTATCATTTCTTTCTGGTTTTAAAGGGAAAGGTATTAGTTATAGTCGAGTTTTGTTGACAGAAATGCAGTTCCAACCTCAACAAAAGATGGTGATCCAGAAACATGTCCTACTTTAGCAAAATCATAGTCATGGTTTTCTGAATCAATCCTTTTAAGCTAGTTATTGAAAACACTTTTGAGTGTATTTCTTTGTGAACTAATTTTAAACTGTTATTTATTTTCAACAAGTCCCCTTCCAATACATTTGCACCTTGTGATAGATATGTGACATATCTAGAGGGATGTTTAGACTTTAGTTTGTTTTTTATTTAATCTGTAACACTGGCTTTAAATAATCCCATGATGTTGTTATTTTGAGATTACATATTTCCTTAGATACTCAGTTAAATACATTTGATTGTCTGATGTGAGCTGCTGTTTCAGTGTTGATTTCAACTGCTTTGTGTGTGAAACACAACCTGCGTTCCAAATCGCATACTAGCCGTCTAAATAGTATTCAAAATTTGAATTAGTAAGTCCCAAATTGTAGTATGTTGAAGCGAGTTTTCTTAAAGTACCCGCATGGGCTACTATTTCCAGTAAGGTGCAGATTTTTGAACACTATCAGCTAATATTACCCACAATGCAATGCGAGGAGGCGACACTTCACTGAATTTATAAACCACAAGTGATGGTTTACTTAATTAAACTATATAGTAAATATTGCATAGGAAATAATTAATAAAAAAATGCTTAAATGCAACGAGTGTATTTTGATGTGTGATTGTTAACGATCACAATGTTGTCTAGGCAACAACTGTCACTTCCGTACTGTGTTAAATTCTCCAGTACTCGTATACTGTTTTACTGTAAACAATATATACTTTTAAGGCATAGCATAAGTAGGCAAATTGGGACGCTGTAAAACTTACATTATTCTACATTATTCATTGTGTTATGTTGCTAGGTTTGGACTTATCACCCTTGCAAATCATGTTCTTTTCTACGAATTTCTTAAGACACATTTTCACGAGCAAATAACTTCTCTGAAGATACACCGAGTGGACTTTTAACCTCACACCATCTCCACAGCTGTGCTTGATCAAAAATCTCCAGCTCTCCGTAAAATTTTTGGGGAAAATATTTTGATTGGCTCCCTGTGAAAGCTTAATGGTTCTCAAAATATTTTGGGACATTGATATCAAATTCTCTGCGTCGGTTTGTAGAAATGTGTTACTCTCGTGGTTTTCCCCCTGTTATAGTTTGCATGAGTATATTTACGTTTCCTCTCTACAGCCATGTGCGTAAAATCACACTGATTCAGAACACATGTAAATACACACAGATATCTAGCGTTACGTTTGTTTGAAAAGAATATTCTAATGTATTTAAAATGAATAATAAAATTAATATATTTTACAAACACAAACTGTGTCTTTTGTGCCATCAGCCATAACAATAATACAGATTTGCATTTTAAAATGAGTGTTTTGTGATCTCACCGAAGAGACACATAAAAACAGTGTAACAGAAAACTACAGCTGGTGCCAGAAAATGACATTAATTTTAAAACAGTGAAAAATAAGAACTGATTCATTCTCAAACTCTCACAGAAAACAGAGGGAGGATTCTGCATTACTTAAATGAATCAATCATTGACCACGAAAGTCATGTTACACTTAAAAATGACGTTTTCCTGTTAGAAATGTTTTTTCTCAGATTGTAAATGCTGATTGTAATACAGGATGATCTTCAGGAAAACAGTGCAAATGACATCTGGCCATTCAGTCATTCTGGTTTCCTGTCTGTCTGTCCGTCTGACATCGCTAGGTGTCCAATTTTCAAACACATGCTCAGAACGTTGACCAACGTCCTGTAAAGTTCTTTTAAAGTTATCAAAAACATTCTTGCAGTAACGCTATAGAATGTTTTTAACATACATTATATCTCAAAAATGTTATTCTTAAGTTGTTATTGGAATGTTTTAAAAATGATACAGAATTAAAAAATGTTTAAATAACATTCTTCTAACCAAGCAATAACGTTCATACAACAAAAAATGGATGTTTTAACATTTCTAAAATTTCAAAAAAACATTTTGAATGTTTATGTTACTTAACGGAAACGTTAGGGAGATGTTCTTACAACCTAAAATTGTTAGCTAAATGCGACTTCACAAACATCAAGAAATATGCTTAGACAGGAGGGAACTGTGTTTCCCCTTGGATCCATTTCAATGTCTGTTCAAACAAAGTTGTTCATGCTTAGAAGTCTGCAAGCTTTAGCAAAAAAAATGTTTCCACCAGATTCCCTGTTTCCCTTCAAATCTGCACATGGTTGCAGTCAAACTATGGCAGCGGAAAACAAATTCCTCACATATTTTATTAGTTTGTGTGTGTGTTTACGTAACCATATATCAAGGGCCAATTTGTACCCAAAAGACTGACTAATCTGAGCAAAACCTAATTTTGGGGATGTCCTCATTTGTAAAAACACTATAAAAATATAGTACACATTGTTTTATTGTAAAAATGCAGAAGGTTTTTTGTTAGGGTTAGAGTGTGGGTTATATTGTTTATAACAAGCGGTGTATAAAACAATAGAAGCCTATGGAATGTTCCCATTTAGACAGATAAGTAAACGTGTGTATTTGTGTGTGTGTCCAAATCCCATTTTGAGGTAAGCAGTCTGAGGTCTTATCCAGTGTGTGTGTGTGTCTCCACTCTCAGACATGTGCACTCTTGGCATGACTGTTTATAGGAGGGGAGGAGTTAGTGACCCCACTGTGTTTTGAGTAGTAGAAGCGGTTTTCTGGATTCTGGGCCGGGCCATCGCTCCTGGAACAGCAAGTCATGACCGAGCCACCAAAAAAGCAGAGGGCTGAACCGACCCAGCCAGCGTACAGCGAGAACCCAAATGACATCAGACCATCCTCGTGAAGAGTTCCAATGGGGAACCACACGGTTGACACGGTTCCACACAGAGCTGAAGATAGAGGATCATAATCAATGTTCTGTCAAATTCCAGAACTTCTGTAGTCACACATCTGCATGCGTGTGTAATTCTCAAATGAACTTCAGACCCCGGCTAACAGGGAACGTCCCCAGAACGTTGGCTAACCTTTTCTTAAAGTTCTCTCAAACTTTTTAAAAACATTCTTGCAGTAATGTTACTAGAACTTATTTTAGCACCATATATCATATCAACAATGTTGTTAGTTAAACATTTTAAAAACATTACAGAATTAAAACATTTTGGAATAATGAACACAACAATGAATACCTTAACACAACATCTAAAAAAAGCACCTTCCTAGAATTTTCAAAATAACATTTTTAACGTTTATTTACTTAATGGAAATGTTAGGGAAACGCTCTTACAACCTAAAGTTGTAAACTGGGACACACCATGACAGTGAGGTCTTCCCATGGTAACAGGATATAGGAAACCTGTGTATGCGTTATATTGACTTAAGTCAAGGTCGTTATAAATGCATGTTGAAAGCATGACTCGAGGCAGGATGTGAGCAGCATGCATTAAACTCAGCGGTGTTTACTCACATATGAAGAGTACGAGAGCTCCCCCCAGCACGGCGCGTTTGGATTTGGTCTGTTCGGTGTCTTGGCTCAGTTTGACGCACGGCATCGCCAGCAGCGCCAGCGCGAGAGACGGGAGCCCGAGCAGAGAGGCGGAGACCATCAGCGCTCGAGCCGTCTGGATGTGCGCTTGAGATATAACACACAACATATTATAACACAACCACTGACCGCAGATCAGCCGCCCAACAACAATAATAATCATAATCAACAACAGCAACAACAATAATAATAATGATAATCAATAACAGCAACAACAATAATAATAATGATAATCAATAACAGCAACAACAATAATAACGATAACAACAACAACAATAATCAATAACAACACCAATAATAATAACAACAACAACAATAATGATGACAATAATAATAACAGCAACAACAATAATAACGATAACAACAACAACAACAACAATAATAATAATAATAATCAATAACAAAAATAATAATAACAACAACAACAACAATAATGATGACAATAATAATAATAACAACAACAACAATAATATTAAGAATATATTAAATATAAAATAATAACAGTAATAATAATGATGATAATAGAAAACACACCCTTTAGGAGCATAAGTCCAGCTAACAGGGAACGTTGGTTAACGTTCTCTGAAAGTTATCAAACATGTTTCGTAAACGGTAGTAAAACGTTTTTAACGTTACATGCCGCCATATATCAAAATATTATTAATATTATCCTGAAGTTGTTAGTGCCCTAAACATTAGGTTTTTTTAAAAGTGACGTTTTCACAACCGAGCAATAACGTTAATACAACGTCTAAAAAACTGGACGTTTTGAACGTTCCTGGTACTTTTAAAATAACATTTTTTAAAGTTTTGGTTACTTAATGGAAAAGTTAGGGAAACAGCCCTAAACTGTGATCTGGGATAAAGCTTTACCAAATGATTATGCTTTAAAAAGCAGATGTAAGCAGGTTAATGCATGCTGATAACCAGGTTAATGCATGCTGGTTAAAGATGATAACCTGGTTAGTTAATCTCACCGGGTATGTCGAGGATCTGGTTGAGTGAGATGCAGTGATACAGCGCAGTGGAGATGACGCATTCTGCCCACAAGCCCTTCGTCTCCAGCTCGTCCATCTTCCTGCAGGTGTGCATGCCGTATTTACACGTTACCACCCAGTCGTTCGTGGACGTCGCTATTATAATACCTGTCCAGCCGATGCAACTCATTAAAAACCCGCAGAGAAGACGACAGCTGTGGGACATTCTGCTACAACTGAGTGTGTGTCAATTAAAGCTTTATGCACGAAAAATATGAAATAAAAACGAGACCAAAAACACTTGCTGCCCTGAATACAACAGATGCAAAATGCAAGACAGTTTAGTAAACAGACTGAAATCCACAATCTGAGTAAATGTAGTTTTTATACTAGTCTCGCACCCTTACAAAACTTTTAGCCAATCAGAAGAAACACAGGCATCACGTCACAATGACCTTCCCTCAAAGCATAGAAAATAACAGCTTTGATTTATCACACTGTTTACAGTTTAATGATTAATCTATTTACAATACAGAAAAACTGCCTTTGATATGTGAATAAATTATAAGAACTGTTTTTTCTATTTCACGCTTCATTTTTAAGATCATATCACACTTTTTAAAGGGCTTTAGGTCATGTAATGACAGTATAAGGGTGTGAATGCCATCTAGTGGGTTTAAGTTTTTATGCATGGCCATTATGCCAAACAAATCACTGACATCACGTTTTTACGTCATCAACACAAGCTCCACATGATGACACCGACAAAGCCCAAAGGTACGACCTATAATGTCGTCACCTGCACAAATATAAATAATACTAAATAAATCAAAGCCATGCAATAAATGACCGATTCAGGATTCTGTAACAAAATGCAGTTGGTTTAATTAAATAATCAAAAGTGGCACAAGAAAAGTCATGTAACAATGAAAAACAACACTTTTATGATGACACTATCTACTACATAATTTGCCTCAGGTCTCAGAAAAAAAGGCACCTTCCCGACTGCCTTCATGTCCCTTCTGTGTGTCTTCTTATGACAGACTGATTCCCACAGTAGCACTGCGGAGACCTCACAATTTCATTTATGTCAGTATCTCAAATGTCATTTTAAAAATGTTTATAAATGTTTAACGATTCGCGTCCGTACTTTCTAGAGCCTTAGAAGACAAATATATTAAATATTACAAATCCTTCACAAAACGTTTTTTTAATTTATACACACAGAACACGGCATTGTTATACATGTATACACAAGGAATACAATAGGAAAATATATACAATGGGACATGCAAACAATAACTGCACTTCCGTATTTGTCG
>JAZGTK010022135.1:0-10367 GCA_036877625.1 Ambastaia sidthimunki
TATATTTCTTCTTTTTGCATTGTGTTATTACTCTGTTGAATATATTACAAATTAATATATAGTACAATTACAGGCCTGTGTAGGATAATTGATATTTAAAGACCGTAATAAGTTGATAAATTTCAGTAGAAACGTCAGTAGAAACGAATTGTTTAAATGTCTAAATGTTTAAATAATTCTGTTCTCTCCTCCAGAACAGCAGCTGTTCTCAGGTCAGCGCTCTGTCCTGTGTGGTTGGAGATCTGACAGGCAGACGTGGAACTGTTAGTCTTATCAAGAGACAGTTGTACACTGACGTTCAGTTGCAGCTGACTGGGGACTTTACAGGTAAAGCTAAGATATCCATTTCATTTATGGAATCCTGTATATGTAGCAAGTAATATAAATCTAGAGCATTAATATATATATAGATAATGTGTGTGTGTGTGTGTGTGTGTGTGTGTATCAATGTTTATTTCTCTAGTTGTGCAGAGGTCACTGGTTCTGAAACTCAAGAACATCACTGCATGTGCAGATATTCTCCCAGAATCCCCTTCTGCCCAGCAGATGTTCCCGAATGTGGCCACTTTCAGCAGGTGACTATCTTGGACTCAAATGCCTCAAAAAATATATATAAAATATATATATGTTTATTGAGATTTGTGGAATTCTGTACTAAAAATATCGGGGAAACATGAAACTTTCATGAAACTATTTTTAAACCCCTCATTGATTAACATTTTCTGAGAATACAAAACTGATTTAAGAAAAAGTGAGGACCTCTTATAGACCCACTGGACATTGTAAGATTTAAAGCAAAAGCTAATTTACTTTTAGTTGAGTTACTGTCCTGTTTAAAAAGTTAGGACCACCTCAAAAGTTACGGTAATGACAGTAGCATTGATGTGTCTTTAACAGAAATATAAAACATTATGTCACAAAAGAACAATCACAACGGACTCATAACGTTATTCAATATACTATAGGTTACTTTATGGATTTCAACACTTGTTTATGTATTATTCTGTACAGATTTGATTTTCGTAAGAGAGTGGCAGATGTGCTAAGCCTCCACATCTCCAGAGTCTCCATCTTACCAGGGTCTCCTTCAGCAAGGCCTGATGGGAAATGTCAGCAGGTCAAATTTCTGGTGTCAGGTAGAGTTCCTGTTTTTGTAAAAAAATGGAACTTTGACTTTGTAATGGCAGGGTAAAAGCTGTATGTTTTTTTAGCATAAAATCTTTAAGTGTAGATATTTGCTAAACGTGTAACTAAGGTAAACATAAAGTGGGAGATTTAACAAAATGGGATGTGTAACATAAAAACATAATTATTGTTACGGTAGCTTGGTTGGTAGAGCATTGTGTTAGCACCGCAAAGGTTGTGGGTTCGATTCCCAGGGAACACGTACTGTCAAGTTTGGATAAAAGCTCTGCCAAGTGCATAATTGTAAAAAAAGCATTGTTCATTTGTGCCATGGCTTAACAGTACATGTGATCCAGAAACTGAGCGGTGATGCTCAATTGGGACACACAGGTTTGAACCTGACTCACGTTATGCACCAGTTTCAAATTCACTTACATCATAAAATGTAGTAGCCCATTTTTTAATTTAGGAACTGGCAGGTAATGCGCATACAACTAAGTCAAAAGTAAAAGTTGCAAAATCAAAGAATTACTGTATTTAAAATCAAAGAATTACTGTAATTACTGTAGTTGTACTTCCCTGTAATTTCGCTTCTACAGTAACAGTAGACTGCAGACATATTTTTCAGAGACAAAATATGAGTCAAAAAGTCAAAGACAAGATTATAACCACTGAGACATTTCTAAAGCTCATTTGATTGTTTCGAAATAGAACTTATTGTGTTTTCTATTGTCTCTGTGCTTTTGAGGTTACATTTACATTTTACATTTATTCATTTGGCAGACGCTTTTATCCAAAGCGACTCTCAGTGAATTCAAGGTTTACTTTTTTATCGGTACTTGTATTCCCTGGAATCGAACCTACAACCTTTGCACTGTTAACGCAATGCTCTACCGGTTGAGCTACAGAAACACCAGGAACAGTTATGCATGCAGACAGCATCAGAGATGTTTCTCCAAAGATTTTCGAGGTTTGTGTAGCTTTCCCCTGTGGAGTGAACTTACTCTGCTTTGTCTCTCAAAACAATGAACAATCGCCTCTATTCAAAAGACACAAAAAAGGAAAATCGCACAGTAATCTGATGCACGAGTGAACCACAGAGACTCTGTGATCTTACGCAATATTCTGAAACAGGAGAGAGTTATATGACAGCGGTTTGCATGTAACAGGGGACAGCAAGGGGGGAAGAAAACTGAAGACAAACTAAAGTGTAAAGTTGTAAAGTGTAAAGTTTTTCTAACATTATGAATTATACACAATTATCTTTATTTTATTGAATTTGGAGATACAGTAGAATAATGCCATCAATCAAATTCAAGTCAAATAAAATTTAACCTGTGAAATCTAAGTTTAATTGTTGTTTAAGGGTTTTAAAGTAAACTCACAGTTTATAGTTTAAGATTTTTTAAGCATATTAAAGTATTTAAGTTGATTGGATTTTTTTTACCAATTGGCCCAAATGTCCTACAATCAATCTGAAAGTAATGAACTAACGAAATTTAGTTGAAATTACAGAAATTACTGTGACATGTTACAAGGGTGGGAAAAATGTTGAAAGAGGTATTTTGCGTCAACTTGTTTTCCAGGTGAAGTGAACCAGGAGAAGCTTCGCTCCGTTAAGACCAGTGAGAGGATGGGTGTGTTCAGAGAATCTAATGCGTGCACTTCAGGTTAGCCCTAACTTAGCATTTACCAACAGTTACACCATTGTCTGATCTGGGATTATACACCAGTGTTTCTCAACTTGTGGGTCACAATCCAAAAATGGGTTGAAGGTTTGTTTTGTAGGACTTGCAGACAGCAGAGCAAAATGCTAAATGTGGATCCTAAAATTCAACTTTCCAATTAATTTTGTTAGTACTTTAAATGGATTAACCGTCAACTTGTTAAAGGGAGTAGAAAATGCTTCCGTTGTATTAGCTTTAATCAACATTTATTTATGTTGAAATTAAGCAGATGCCAGATTAAAACATGGAAAAGTTGTGCGACATGTCTTATTCCTCGAAAACCTTAAATAAAACTACGCAAGGTCAAATTAAATATGATTCAGTGAGAATTAACATTGTGTTGTGCAATGCATTGTGGGTTGATAAAAACATGAAATGTTAAAATTTAAAAGCCATTTAGAAAGCAATAATAAACTTATTTACTGTAATTTAATGGACATCTGGGTTAATGGACAAATCTGGGTCCTGATACAAAAAAAGTCTGGAAGCATCTGAAGTATCTGAATATATTGTATTTTTATTTCTCAGGTGGAAACACAGCAATGATGCTGGACCCTCACAGGATGTTACTGATCGCCATGGCAACTGCAGTCTGCCTGCTCAGGTCACTAATCCAGCATTAGACGGATCCTACAATGCCATGCTGATGTTCCATCACTGCCTTTCATTTTTTCAAAAACATCAAATTGTAAATATTACATTTAATACTGTAAAGTTTTTTTGTACCAGCTTAAATTAAAATAAATTCCCTGGCTGCATGCCAAAAACACGTCTGTTTAATTCAAATGGTTTTATGTGCATTTCAGGTTTTGAAAGCAAAGTCTCGTTACCATTTTACCCTCCTTATATGACGATTGTAAGATCAGGTTTCTCAATTGTGGATCTTGCGTCTGTATTCATGAAGGTGTTTCAAAGAGATTAACGGTACACATAATCCACAAAAGCCCACAAAAGCCTAACTTAATGCTGTTGTACACCCTTGTAACTCTCTGGTTTGTTTTCAAGGTATGCTTTAAATGATGCAATCGGTGTGAATACAACACAGCCCTTGTTTTCATACAACAGGGTTCTACAGTTTGTTATATGAGATTGTGAAACTAAATGCAAATTTGGGAGTTGGGAAGAATAATTGCACTACACCTGCAATATGTTAAACACACCAATATTTAAAGTAGGATTTTGTGTGTGTTAACAGCAAATGATAGATCACCTGTGGCTTTCACTAATACCAGGAGTTTCATGTATTATTTATATCAGTGTTTCTCAACCAGGACACCAGGGCTGACTAGGGGGCCTCAAGATTAAAATTCTTTAAAATAAAACAAGCATTAAAACAAGATAAACCAACTATAAAACAAGATATTTATTAGTGTTTGTTTATGTTTATAATGGATATACATTTTTCTAGCTATGCCAAGCTGTAGAATATTTCATTGTGTAGAAGTTTTGGGAGGGTGGTGGACAATCGGGGGTCTTGAATTCACTGATTTATGGTTTCTTTATAGGCCTTTATGAAAAAAACAACATAACCTATACAGATCTGATAGGTAAATATGATAAATATATATAATATATACAGTATAAAACATTATATACTATATATTAGTCTATATAGCAACACATGTCTGAAATGCTGTCAATCTGCGCGCTCATTGACTAAAAATTGGTTAGTCTCGTGCGCGCTATCTGACTGGAAGATACAGTCTGTCACGTGATCGCATACGTCATCAGTGTAATGGCAGCTCCCATTTCACACTAACAGAAGGAATAACAGAGTTTTAACAATAGTTTACGTTTGAAGACCCGCTTCTCTAAGGTAACTAAGTAATTGTTAGAAGTCAATAATGTGTTGTTTGCTCAGAAAATAGGAGTGGATTGTGTTATTGCACGTTGTGACACGCTGTTGTTGCTTTCATAACATGCGTCTGTTTTGCTGTTTATCATCACTGTTACACGGTCAAATAAAATCTCTATTTCTTGCTAAGAAAGACATAAAATAATTGTATTTTTAGCATCTCTTAGAAATCCTTGTTTTTAAGCATATTAATGACAGTTTTATAGAAACATGATGTTTGAAATTAACAATGCGGGGGACTGTCACATCTACCACCAGCAAAACAGTTTATTTAGAAATAAAGGTCTTTTTATTATAAACTGAATTATATTGACGCGTTCTCAAGCGTTTAACTGGCGCGATACTGCTAGAATTAATCGCTTGATAATTGAATGAACAGATAAAGCTTGTTTATATTGTTGCACAGTGGAACTGGTTCAACCAATCGTCTGTCGGTATGCAAATTGCATTGACGCGATTGGATGAAGTAACAGTTGACAGCAAAGGTGCCAAAACAAAGCAACGCGCTGAATTACTTAATGAATAAAAAATATAATTTCTAATATTATTAGAAATAGACTAAAACATATCATCACAAATAAAATTCTAAAGTTAAAGAACGAAACACCTTGCAAAGTAAATTGACAAATGCAAGCTTGTTTTCTTAAGCCCTTAAAAAAACCACTATGGCAAAAGTGGCATTCTTATAAATAACTTATTAATTGTAATATGGTATTTTTGGAAGAAGGTTAACTCATTGCTAACAATGATATATTATTTTGGCAAAAGGTATAGTTATTATGGTAGATTTTGGTAAGAGAATATTTTGTGCAAATCAGAACAATCGAGCGCTTTCGTTTAGTACTGAAATTTAATTTAATTTAAAGTAATAGCTACTAGTTAATAGTTACCAGCTAATAGTGATTATAGCAGAGCCAAAGCCATGACAGACAGTGTCAATGAAAAACAATGAAGACAGTAAATGTTTAACTATGGGCTGGTCACACTAGGCCATTAGAGACACTGTACAAGGTAAATGTTAACAACCTCGTATCTTTCCAACTTTGAGCTCTACATTACCAGTTAGATTGCAGGTTCAAAAAGACAAAATGGCTACAGGTAGGCAGATTATTTTGTTCAAAATTGTTTCACTTATATGCACAACTAGAAGCTTCATTACAACATTATTGTAACTTGTTCAACGTAACTGGATTATTATATATTTCATATAGTTTATTGATATAATTCCTTTTTGGCTTATCCTCCAAATTTTACAGAATAGTTTTTTTTTGGATCACAAATTAAATGTATGGCTGACAATGAAAACATAGATTAACCAAAAATCTGAATACTAGAATAATAAAGTCCTGAAAAGTGAAGTGTTCTAGTTAAAATTCAACACAGATTATGAACTGTACTGTTATGTATTATATTTTGGCCGATTTCTGCAGATGTCTTTCTTGTAGGAGTTTGTATCGTATGTCTTAGCTGTTCTCAGTGTACAATGAGTGGCACTTGACTAACTGCTGTATGCTGTGTACTGATTACTGATCACTGTAAAGTATTACTGTACATTGACCTCTCTCAACAGACGCTGCTATGTCCCCAAAGATCACAGCTGAGTTGCTCAGGCAGCTCCGTCAGGCTATGAAGAAAAGCAAGTACATCACAGAACCCATCCAAGCTTACATCATACCATCAGGAGATTCACACCAGGTGACATCTGAGTGCACTAAAACATACACCCTGTGCTTTACAAACACACAGCCTGTGCTTTACAAACACACAGCCTGTGCTTTACAAACACAGAACCTGTGCTTTACAATCACGCAGCCTGTGCTTTACAAACACGCAGCCTGTGCTTTACAAACACGCAGCCTGTGCTTTACAAACACGCAGCCTGTGCTTTACAAACACAGAACCTGTGCTTTACAAACACAGAACCTGTGCCTTACAAACACAGAGCCTGTGCTTTACAAACACAGAGCCTGTGCTTTACAAACACAGAGCCTGTGCTTTACAAACACAGAGCCTGTGCTTTACAAACACACGCAGCCTGTGCTTTACAAACACACGCAGCCTGTGCTTTACAAACACGCAGCCTGTGCTTTACAAACACGCACCCTGTGCATTACAAACTCACAGCCTGTGCTTTACAAACACAGAACCTGTGCTTTACAAACACACAGCCTGTGCTTTACAAACACAGAACCTGTGCTTTACAAACACACACCCTATGCATTACAAACACACAGCCTGTGCTTTACAAACACGCACCCTGTGCTTTACAAACACGCACCCTAGGCATTACAAACACGCAGCCTGTGCTTTACAAACACACACCCTGTGCTTTACAAACACACAGCCTGTGCTTTACAAACACAGAACCTGTGCTTTGCAAACACAGAACCTGTGCTTTACAAACATACTCAGGAAACCTCCAACCAGACTTGAAACCTAGAGTGTTTGTTTAATTTCTGTTGTGTGAATCATGGGCATCCCCCCAGCCCACCCATCTCTCTCTCTCTCTCTCTCTACTTCTCTCTACCTCTGATTATGAACTCTCCTCTGATTACATGGGTCTGTGTGACCTCTGAGACACCCTAACAAGTGTCGTCCTCCATTCTGCTCTGTGGGTAAATTAGCACTAATTAGGGCTGATTGCTGACAGAATTGATCTTACTCTTATTTCTGTCTCCCTCTTTTTCTCATTGTCTTGCATCTGTTTGTTCTGTAGAGTGAATACATCGCTCCTTGCGACTGTCGTCGTGAATTCATCTGCGGGTTCAACGGCTTGGCAGGTGTGTATGGAAGTTTTTAAAATGGCTATTCTGAATAATAAGTGGATTCATTTTTCCAGTTTATATAATTTTGGAATTTTTACTTTTAAACAATTGTAAACAGAATAAATTAATATTTACATAAACTTTGTTACAGGGAAAATTTACGTGTTGTATAGTTGCACCGACTTCATAAATGAATAATCACACATTTAACAATTTACATTTATTACAAGTTTATTCGCATAAAGAGGCATAAATCACAAACTGACAGTATAATCTCAGATGGAAAGCTCTATAGCTCTCAACATCGTAACTGCAAAAAAATCATGTTCAACACACCTCGTTCTCTTACAAAATGGGATTATGTGGCTCATATCTCACTGCCATAGTGTTAGAAATTCCATTTCCATGTGCAGTTATAATGTGTGTTTGTTCTGTGGTGGGTGTTTGCTGCTTCAGGTACTGCTATTGTCACAGAACAGCACGCTGCTTTATGGACAGATGGGCGGTACTTCCTGCAGGCCAGCCAACAGATGGACAAAAACTGGACTTTGATGAAAATGGGTAAAGTTATTGTTAACATCATTTTATGACACGTGGTTGCTTGATCATCACATTTGTTATCACATTTGCTTTATTACATAAATGTAGGAGCGCCAAGGTGCTGCTTTTTATAGACTGTGATATTTTAAGTAATTCATGGTGATTACTGGTAATTGATGGAGATGTCGTGATGTCTGTGTTTAGGATTGAAGGAAACACCCTCTCAGGAGGACTGGCTCATCAGTGTTCTTCCGGAAAATTCCAGAGTGGGAGTTGATCCATGGATCATTGCTGCTGGTCGGGAATTTACTATTACTTAATTTACTAAAAAATATTACATGCATAAAACAGCTGTTATATCGTATAATAAAATGATTAATACTTGTCCTGCTACATAAGGGCAATAAAAACGTGATGTTTTTCTTTTTATCGGGATCAGGCTTGACTGTAAAGGTGATGTTACAGCTGTGTGGTGACGTGTGGCTGTGATTGTGTTGCAGACCAGTGGAAGAACATGTCTAAGGCTCTGAGCAGTGCTGGTCACTCTTTGGTTGCCATGCAGGACAATCTGATCGATGCCATCTGGGTGGATCGGCCGTTCAGACCCAGCACCAAACTCATCACCCTGGGGCTCAAATACACGGGTCAGAACATCAGACAAAACAACACCTGAATGGTCACCATACAGTTTAGTCCGACAGAACCAAAGTTGGCACTATTGCTTTTTATAGGATATACATGCTGACCTTTGGAAGCCTTGTAGAACAGAATAATTCAAATACTTTATATGTTTGAAAACAAAAAACAATAGTGGACGAATTGGATTGATACTAGAAATACGCTGTATTTTGCATTTTTGAACCATTGATCATAAATATCTAATAATGGCCCTGTTTGTTAATGTACTGCAAATATTTAGCCTAACAGTAACTTGTTTTTCTGTTCAGGTCTCACTTGGCAGGATAAAGTTCTGGCTTTGAGAGGGAAAATGGCAGAAAGAAAGATTTCCTGGTTTGTGGTCACAGCCCTAGATGAGATTGCATGTATGTATTAGCATACTGTGTGTGTGTGTTTTTGTGTGTGTGTGTGTGTGTGTGTGTGTGTGCGTGTGATGTTTCTAGACTGGTCAGATCACGACCAAACCCTTGTTTCCTCTCCACTGTCTTATTAACCCAGTTAAAGAGCTCTTATATTAGATTAGCTTGTGTGTTGATGCAGATAATTATTGACATGATTACATAAGAGACGTGTGTGTGTGTGTGTGTGTTTGTGTGTGTGTGTGTGTGTGTGTGTGTACTTGGTTTACCAAATTTGGAAGGGTCCAATTCCAAAAATGTTTTTGTAGGTAAATAATATATTTATTTTATTATTAAACGTTTATAGTAAAACCTTTTATAGTAAAACTGACTTATGGTTGTTGAGGTCAATACTGATTAAAAAATATGATGGGACAAACATCTTATTTAAACTAAAATGATTAAATATTAACATTTAGTACAATAGTAATTATCTTCCAATCTTTCTCTCTCTTTCTCTCTCTCTACACAGGGCTTTTTAACCTGCGTGGTTCAGATATCGAGTACAACCCTGTATTCTTTGCTTACGCTATCATCAGCATGAGCAGCATAAAGTAAAACAGCATTTCTGTACAACATTTTTGCTGTACAAAATATTCCCCAATGTAACTGTCTGGGCTCATGTCTGTTCTTTGGCTCATGTCTGTAGGTTGTTTGTGGACAGTAAGCGTTTGTTGGACCCTGCGGTCCGAGAGCATTTGGAACTGGACAGCCCGAGTAAACCAGAGCTGACAGTGCAGTGTTTTCCATACGAGTCCGTCTACACAGATCTGCAGGCGATTTGTGCAGCTCTGGGGCCCAAAGAAAAGATGTGGATTTGTGACAAGGCCAGTTGTTCACTAACACAAATCATACCCAAGGTGAGAATCTGTCTATCCATCTGTTCATCCATCTAATAATTTTCATCATCTCTGAAAGCAACTTCTCAATCTAATGATGTCACCAAGGCCATGTGGGTGGGGGAAAATAATTTTAACCAATAATATCACAGTCTACTTTACGCAATCCAATCATATCCCAGCTGAGAAATGAAATTCCGCCCTGCATTATTTCCTGTCTGATACCCCGTTTCTCTTTACAGAAGTTGCGAATGCCACAATCTTTGTATCAATATGTTGTACCTAAGAAAGTTTAAAAGTTATACTTTTCACATTTTTACATTTTTCATACTGAAAGCTGTGCATGGCTAAATATTTGTTGCATATCTCCAGCTTCACAGATCAGCGATCCCATACACACCTTTATGTCTGGCGAAAGCCGTCAAGAACCCCACAGAGAT
>JAZGTK010022136.1:0-10366 GCA_036877625.1 Ambastaia sidthimunki
TAACCAAGATCAGTCTTAATACCAGGTGTAAACAAAAATGAACTTAAACCTGAGGACATACATATACAGACACACCCACAGTGACTGCAGCATGCAGTATATGTATGAATCTTTAAAACGTTAACTTGTCTCTAGCGCCCCCTAGTGGACCACCTCCTTTCCTACAAACTGGTGTGTATTATGCGTATGAGCAGGTACACATACCTTAGGTAGATTCTCTTTGTACTGACACTGCTTAAAAGCGTCGCTATAGTAATCTGCGGCCTGATTGGCAAGTTTAGCCACGATGGCGTCCTTCATCTTATCTGTGAGACAAAAAGTCACAACGTAATTAAAATTGTGTCAATGATCAACAAAGACACACACAAACAAACGCACACGTACCGGCAGTGGCTTTAAGAACGAAGACCTCCTGTGCTTGGCTGAGCATGATTTGACTGAGCGTGCCCACCGTCTCTGGGGAGATGTCCATTGTGGGCTCTCGACTGAGTGCAGACAGCACCGTGTCTTTTATATGAGCAAACGCACCACTCGCAAGCTAAAGAGACAGACACCAAATACTTGTTAAGGTATTTATAACCATCTTTGCTTTCTGTATTAGGTGTAGGAATTAAAGTTTTAAAGGAATAGTTCTCCCAAAAATGAAACTACGCCCTCATTTATCTAACCCTTGTGTCATTCCAAACATGTACAACATGTCATTCCAATCCTGTACAAAAAGTTACACAGGTTTAAAAATGACCTAAGGGTCAGTAAATGACAAAGAAATTTTAATTTTTGGGTGAACTGTTTCTTTAAGGTCAAAGCTGAACCTGGTAGAACTTGGCAGCAGCTTTCAGTCCCTCGTCGTTGTCCAGATTCTGCTCAGCAGCAATCTGACTGGCCAGCGCTCCCACATTAAACAACACACAAGTCTTCTCATAACCCAAGCTTGCCAAGGCTGAAAAACAAACCAATAGAGGTTGGGTCACATAATGGGTTAACTTAACCAACATGCATTAAATAACAAAATATTAAATACTTAAAAGGTGCTATGTGTCGTAAATTCTTCTGATAATATTATTTATGTGCCACCAGTTTTACATTTTTTTGTTTGTGTTATGAAAGGTTAATATAAAGTTCTTGTTTACTGGGTTATACAAATGCATTGATTATGTTTCTTGTACACGTTTCTAACTCACCAAGCTTGACTGAGCCACCAAACAGAGATCCTTTATCAAACGCATCTTTCCATGTGAATGTCAAGCATAGCTGAAAAAAAATGCACAAACGAATTAATAATCTTTCATCTTTTCATATTCATTAGATTAAATATTGTCACTACAAAAAATGGTTAATATTAATGTGAATTTATAAATGCTACCTCTGGAAAAGGAAATTTGGGTTCGATTGCACACAGCTGATCATAATATCTAGAGACAGAGAGAGACAGAGAGACAAACGATGAGAATGATAGCAGAACAATTTTATTAGACACTGTATTTATTATAATAAGAGAAAGTGGAGCAAAACAAACGTGTTTTAGATGGATCTTAAACCTATGACAGCTGCAAATAATTTTGCCATGACAACATTTGTCATGTGACTGTAAATTTGACAAAAGAACCCACTGACAGAAGTTACTCAACCTCTATCACAGACATAACTAGTGACACAAAAAACATTTCCTTCTTGGAAGGAGAGAAGATTATTTCACCACATTTCTGTTAGTCACACAAACAAAACGCAGGTTAAACTAGGAGCCACAAAGTAGGCCATTCATTCAGCACAGCTACAAAGCAGCAACAAGCAAACAAAAGCTTATTTCTATGGCAACGCATGACTGGTCCACTCTCCAGATGGCATAAATGACTGGAATAAGTAACAGTGTTATTGAGTTTGCAACCTGCTCTCACACTGTCTACATTAAACAACACATGAAATGAATATTACATCGTCATTTAGAGAAGTAAATATTTAATATCTTCCTATGGACTGCATATACTTGCAATATATTGAGTTTGAAACATGACCATGACATATACATATATACAGCAATAAATCATGTAGTTAATAGGTTAGCTGGATGCTTTATAAGCAAAGCATGTGGTTTCAAATACCTTCCGACAAACGTCACTCAAAACTTCAAACAAATGACGCAATGCAGCCTCGTAAACAACAGGTAGACATTGACAAAACTAGATAATAAAACTAAACGAATATAAACACCAACACCAATGTTTCCCTTTTTATTTCAATGTTTAGCCGCACCCTACGTCCAAATATGCGTTATTGATAGACAATGACAGTCTGAGGCGGTAACTTTGGAGAACACACCTGGGTAAAACCAGGAAGCTGGATGACGTATGATAAATATTATGACATTAATCCTATATCGCACTAAATATATATGTACACATTACAGTAAACAATAATACACACATTAATCCTATAGGACAATCATTTTATGTGTTCATTAAACAGAAAAAACAAAGTAACGTGGCCTTGTTTTCCACTCCCAGTTTCTGATCATGACGCTGTAAGTTGAATTAACGTCATGTCGAAACCCACACGTACAGACATTATTACATTTAACAGACACAAGCAAAATATAAATACAGATTTATTATATAAAATATAATATATAAAGTATTTCATCTACAGAAATGAAGAACAGAAACTTGACGAGCAAGTTGTCTTGTCAGTCTCTCACCGCAGCAGGACTTCCAGCGAGCTCTCGTGTTTGTCCAGCGGCCTCCCCACAGCACTTTTGCGGAGCTTATTAAGCTCCTCCACGGCACGCAGATACTCCGCCTGCTCCTCACCGGGAGGATACGTGGCCGTTACGAATTTCGACAGCGGTTTCACCAAGTCGACCTCCGACGATTTCTTTAACGGGACAGAAATAAACGTCGCCATTCGGGCCTGTAGGAACAACCCAGCTAGTGGAGAACAGAAACGCTGCAGACGGACAAAAACAAAGGCTGTTCACTTCCTGGATCTCCTACGTGCGTCACACGTCACATGGGTCGTGACAGTGACGCATGCGCATTCAGAGCCCCGCCTGCATCCTTTAATTACGTATAAATCTGTGCGTAACATTTTTAAATTATTAATTTCTTCTGTGGAAGTTATAATTCGCTAAACATGTAAGTAGGTCGTTGATTTAGTATACACGCACAAGAGGCCTTTGCAACAATATTGTATGGCGTGGTTAAATTCTTTAAACGTTTTCAATTACAGGAATAGACCACCCCAAATTTTTCCCATCATTTTAAAATTGTTAAAACAAATGTAAAAACATTAACGATGCATGTGTCTGTAAAACTTCCTTTTTATTTTCATAATTGTTTGTACCCTGACATATTTGATTCTCAATATAAAAAGATTAATGGCCTTAATTGCTTATTTGGGAAACAAATTTTCCTGCTTTGATTATTCAAATGTTTATTTATTCACAATAGGCCTTCACTTTAAATTATAATAAACACTCCAGAGACAATATATGAAAATTACTTTATTTCTGGTACAGGCATTAAATGTGTACATCTCTGCACCCCCTATAGAAGAGAGGCTTCTTTAGACAGACAGTGATATAGGGGAACCACGACTGGTTTCACAGCAATGCAGAGGACAGTCAGTGTGGTCCAGAGCATTTCATCTGAGGGAGAGAACACCACCTCTCTGTATTTATACTTTTATGTATTCTTCACCTGGAAACTTTGTGTACATCAAAAGTGAGCGTTCAACAACAGCAAGATATCCAACAGCGTGACATTTTTGTGGTTTCAGTTCAGTGCAGACTTGGTCATTTGTTTAAGAATTTAAAGGAGTCAGCATTCTTACAGTCATGCTCCTCCACGAAGTGGCGAAAATAAGCGGAGAACATGCCAAATCACAGATGCCCAGGATATATCTACAGGCATGACCTACTAAAACAGTCTCTATTCCACGAGAATGAAAAAAGAAAAGACAATTTAAAAAGCCACAAAGAGACTCTGCCAGAGATAAGCACCTGTCAAATGTCCTATTCTAGGCCAGAAAGATAAAAAAAAAAATCAAGTGCATTATGGGAAATAGTATTATAGTTTTGTGATTGTGCTTGCTTTCCATATTAATAATAATGTTATAATCTGTGCCTGGAGGGCAGGAAATAGTTACCAAACACAGAACATGAAGCAGAAAAGTCACAATCTAAAATCCATAAACTCCCACCATTTAATGAACGTGGTGTCCATGATCACAATTTAGACGTTTAATTCAACCTGCTAAGTACAAAGTAAATGCTAAGAATCTCAATTAACTGTTGTATTAAAGAATCTAGAACAGTTATAATGGCACCAAACGTGATTTGGTCTTAATAGAGTAATTTGAAAACATTATCAGCACTGACACAATGTCTTCTACAAGAGTAGGATACAGCCTAAACTTAGTCTCACTGCCTCGCATACTTAAAGATCATATTTAAGCTTAAGGAAACCAGTTCATCCAGACAGACATAAAGACGTCCCGCGCATGCCTCAGTCAGGACAGAGTTCCCCACATTTAAAAGAGAAGCATTAATATTCTGTCTGATAAAAGGTGCAATGGTGACATCTGTGGGCCAGTCCAAAGGGGCAGGCAGAACAACATTGACAAGTCACAGACAAACGCAAACAAACTCAAGTAGGTACGTATTGTATGTTCACAACTTGCTAAGTGAGGAAGTCTGTGTGCTGACTTTTGTTTTTGCCTCATACGTGAGGTACAGCCGCATCACAGCGTCACACACTCAGAACCCCCCACAAAAACCATGCTGAAGTTAGAGTGGTCACAATTATCCTCCGCTTCCTCGCGGTTTCTGCCCACCTCCATCCCTCCCAAATCAACCTTTAAAAACACACACGTACTTTAAAGCCGCCACGTACACACACTGCCATCAGTTTAAGTGTTTTCAATATGAAACAATTTACACACTGAAGTCAGATTCTAACAGTTAGGAGGCCCCGGCCAACCCCGGCTCTCTCTCCAACATCTGAAACATGAAGAACGAGAGAGAGAGATTAAGAGAAGGATGGAGGGAACATGTTTAATGCTCGAGAGTGGCAGTATGGAGCCTGATGATGTCATCACAATCTCTGCTTTTCATCTTTCAGCCATCTCTACTTCAGGACGAGGTGAAATCCATCGCTTGTGTCATCTGAAGCAAACCAGAGCAAGAAAGCAAGAACATTTCAGAGGGAGGGGACAATCGGAAAATCATTTTTGTTATTAGGAGTCTTTTACCTTGTATTGTGCTGACAATGAAACTGCTCTCATCTGAGAGGTTATAAACCATCTGTAAACAAAACAAGACACCTTAAGTGACAAAACTGTACAACGGAGTCTGTTTTATCAATGCAAATGCAACGCAATGCAAAAAAATATTCAAATGAACAACTGTGGCTGGCCAACTAACTCCCTCTACCTAAAAGCATTAGAGGGAAAGAGGTAAGATTGTTTCTGAACGGGTGTATGAATCTCTACAGCAAACAGTGGTTGGTTAGTGTGTTTACCTGGTCACTGAGTAGTATGTGTATCCCCGTGGGCCCCTGTTTGTAGACTTGGTTAATGTGGGACAGTGGCAGGGCCAAGACACTGGAGATTTTCCTGGTGAGTTCACAAGCTGTCATTTCCTCTAGGTAAAGGGCGTGGTAAACTAAACACAAACACACATTTAAAGTCATGGCAAAAATAATGGCACCACAATACAAATCACACATCTTTTCACCGAGTATCGCTGACTACCCAACTAGCTGTAGTCATCTTGTGTGCATTGTCCCAGACAGTCAAAGATAATATTTAAAAAGCTGGAAAACACTTCATGCTCTTTGTAAAAAACAATTAAAAAATTGCTTGTTTTTCTGCAATGCAACAGAAAGTTTTGTTGTTTATTTATTGATTTGTATCGTTCAGTGCTTTACTCTCACATGGAATGTTAGGAAAGGGTGTGCAAGCCTCAGTGTTTGATATTTATATACCATGTATGGACGTTGGGCTGCTGCGTTCCCCGTTTTTGCTGGGACCGCGTTTCTCCAGTAGAGGGCTCTCATTTGGAGAAGCCTCCATTGAGACATAGATGGTGAGTCTGGGTCGCACTGATCTGAATGGACACATGGACACACACAGGTTTCAATGTTTAATGGGGACATTCCATAAACAATGTTTTTTATACTGTACAGACTGTATATTCTATCCCCTAACCCTAAATATCACAGCAAACTTTATTTTAGATTTTCAAAAAGATCTTTCTGTATGATTTAAAGCACATCATTATGTTTAATAATACTTTATTAATATTAATGTTCCTGTAGCTCAACTGGTAGAGCATTGCGTTAGCAGTGCAAAGGTTGTGGGTTCGATCCCAGGGAACACAAGTACTGATAAAAATGTATAGCTTGAATTCACTGTAAGTGGCTGTAAGCGTCTGCCAAATGAATAAATGTAAATAAATGTAAGTGTTTTAACCGTACCTCGATTTAAGGGCGTTATAAAGTCTGATTCCATCAGCTGCACCACAAATTTGGACTAAATCCTCACGAGTTAATTTCAGTAGATCAGAACCTGAGGCAGGAAATCAAATTAATCGCAAAGTTTTACCGTCACTTTATGTTGCAGGTCTGTAGTTTAATTCCTTCTACAAAACCTTTACCTGAGAAATGAGTAAAAGTACGACTGTACGAGTTGAATCTATTTTTAAGAAGCCATTTCTGTGTCTCCTGTATAGAGGCTGTGGGACTCAAAGACTGCAGAAAGAATTTAAATCAAACCTTTGTGATCTGAGGCAGAACAAGAAATCATAACATACAAATATTCACAAACCTCTGAAGACATTAGGCTCCCCGGGTCCACCTGGTGATTAGGTGATGATGACTCACTACAAACGTCAAAACATCCATAGGGGTCAAGATCTATAATGGTGGTTCGTGTAACATTATATAATGCTAACGTATAGATAATGTATGTCACCTGTCAGGTACTGTGCTGCTGCTACTGTATGTGTGTGTGGTGGAGGTGAAGGTCGGTGGAGCTGCTGTGTTTGGGTTGACGTATGTATTATCCGGCCATGGAGAACACTGACAGACAGAGAAAGAGATAAATGCAAGGAAATACACAGCAAACGTCACAGAAGTGACACAGAAACAATTGTTAATGAGTGTTAATGAGTGTAGAACCACAGTTCAAGTGTTAATGCAGTCTACGAAATACTGAATTTGTTTGCTGTGTGTGAGAGACAAACAACAATGTTAAATGAATCTACTTTGATCAAATGCTATTAAAGTGTATCGTGTTCATATTAGGGGTCTCCGGTCAGGGATGAATAGCAGCTAACACACAACAGAGATAAATGGCTGCATACACTTCCTCTCTTGCTTTTGGCGATGGAATCTCCACAGTCTGCAGGAAGTGTGCGCTTGCTGGACTTCTTCAGCTCATGTTCCACAGTCTCTTCAATCACAGGCTCCAATCGAGTCTGTGCACACGCAGACAGACACGCAGACATGCACACATACACGCAGACAGACACGCACACACACACACTTTACTTATCTAACCTAAACCTAATCCACATTCTAACCCTAACAGAAAACTTTATAATTAATTTACTATTTAAAAAGAACTACTATATTTTTAGTGTTTTCCCCAAAAAAAGGTTTTGCTCACATTTGTCAGTTTCTTTCTCAATTTTGGATAGAAATTTGTTCCCAATATATGGCTAGCTAAAGCCACACAAGTGTAAAGATTAGTCAAAGATATGCAGTCATCCACACACAGAATACATGCATTTCAATGAAGCTCATGGCCGAGCTCAGTATTCTTGCCTCTGATAAAATAGTGGTGTCATAGGAAGGCTGATATTTCTCCTTCTCCTGTGCACTCCGTTTCTCCATCTTTTCTCTGTCTGTCTTTTGCTTTCTGTCTGCTCCCTTTGGCTATCAAAAGTCAACAACAAATTAAAATTACATTTCAGTTTTAATGTATCATAACTGCAACACAATTCTTTAAAAAAAAAAGTTGATTTAATGGATTGAATCGACAAGAATGAAGTTAAACCAGAGTGAGTTCGCATTGCAGAGAACTACTCTAAAAGCAATGCATTTCCTTGCATGTAATGCATTGCTGCTTGCATGCGTGTGGTGTGCGTTACCTTAAAGACTTTGATCTGGCAGCTGGCCGAGTGCAGGTGCTGCGTGTGCTCTCCGTTTTCGTTCTGTTTAAAGGTGTCGATCTGGATTCGGAATGGAACTCCTTTTTCTCCTCCATGTTTGCGTGGAGTGAACTCTGTACTGATGCAATGAACCTTCATCGGGGCGGAAGGAAAGAGAATTAGTGTGGAACACACGATTGGCCCCTGAAGCAGTTTTGTAATTACGTTTGACACGCATTTTGCAATTTCTGCACAGATTGGGATGCGAGTGGATACACTTTTAATAACCAGAATGATATTCACATGATTGAAACCTGATCGCAGGTGAAGGCCAAAGATAATGTCAAAGAGTCAATGGCCCAAATCAGGACCCCTTCCAAGCCCCTCCAAGTCGTCTGAGACATTAAGATGACGTCAGACTCTTTTGGCACGATGCTTGCATAGCTCCTTCAGGTGTGAGAGGAGCAATGGCAAGTGATGAAGACAGAGAATATCTGGCCAATGAGATTTTGCTTCATGAATGTTCTGCTCACCATCAACTCTAAACAGTCTTGGTTATTTAGTGATGGTCAATGGTTCTGTACTGACATGAAGCAACTACAATTACATTTATGTATCTAGCAGATGGCAGGAGTTATATTTTATTAGTACATGTGTTCCCTGGGAATCAAACCCACAACATTTGTGTTGCTAACGCAATGCTCCACCAGTTGAGCTACAGGATCGCAATATCCACCAATAGGTGAGCAATATTCACCATCTACAAATTTAGAGTTGAGTACACATTAAAAACTCACAATCTAATTTAAACATGTAAATAAGCTGTATTTTGTTCTTTGGATTTTTAAGAAGATTTAAACAGAGACATCATATAAAATTATTTTTATTCAGTAGCAAAATTTGTGACATTGTGCATGTTAACTTTGTTGACCAAAAGGTCAGATTTTCTTGCTTCCACAGATGCACAAAATGTTCTTTGGAACATTGTACTGGGATAACAGGGATTAAGAGGTTTTGCACAAACTTGTGGACTCCATGGAAGCTCGTGTACACACTGTACGTATATAAAAAAACTACAAACTACAACTATAAATGTAACTTTTCCCTCAATTTTAAACTGAAAGCGTGTACCTGCACAAACACAGACGCTCTCTTGGAGAGATCCCACAGAAACTCTGCAGCATTTAGCTGTGAGGGGTGTGTGTGGGGCTCGGTGATGCCAACTGACATGGGGATATCTGTAATAAACACATGACGCACAGTATAGCTTCACACTTGTCTGATACGATGTCAACACGAGTGAAAACTCTGGCACCAAAATACCACGATCACACTTCATGACCTCACCGATGTCAAGGAGGCGGTCGCCGGGCCGATTCCATTTCCAGCCCTCCAGCTGCTGGTGTTCCATGTACTGAAGCCTTCGGTCATGGAAAACCACCCTAACTATACTCTACAATCCAGCCCAAACACACGCAAAACATTAGAACAGCAGCACTCTGAATGAGCCACACACCTCAGTGTTTTCTGCACTGCTTTTCAGCAGCACCACAGCAAAGTAAAACAAGCTTAATTCAGTTTGAATCTGAATTGTGATGCTGTAATGTGAACCAAATGTAAATGGATGAAAACAGGCTGAGAGAATGTAGTAGCTTAATTTTTGCAGCGAGTGACAAAATCATACTTTTGTTTTCTGTGCTACTCTTTATATTCAATGCAGACTAATGCAGACTAATGCAATCTGATTTCTGTTGCCACGGCGCTGTACATTCAGTAACGCCATAGTTACAAAACTATGCGCTCCATACACAAAACCCCAACTGCATTACACTTGTATAACACACACACACACAATCTCTCACCTTCACAGTCTTGTTGTTGAGTTCTGGCATCTCCTCTATTTTTCTGTTATCAAGCAACCGTATCTCATAAGACTGGCCTACAGGGAAACAGAAGATGTGTGATATTGCATATCTTCTCAACAGGCTTGAGGCTTGTCAAAGTTCATTAAGAGTGAGAGAAACTGAGGGAACTGAAACGGTACCTTGATTTAGGTAGGTGAGCGTCTCCTCGTGCAGTTTAACCGCCGGGGACGTAGCGGCACACAGCACATACTGAAACGGAGGATTCTTGGTGTCGGACTCCACGGGAACGCTCACGTCCTCCTGCTTAAAGATGGGCAGAGCCAACACATCACTGCAACACAGACAGACAGACAGA
>JAZGTK010022137.1:0-10365 GCA_036877625.1 Ambastaia sidthimunki
TTGCCTATATCTCACCTCTACTCCCATGAATTCCAGTGTGAACTGTCAAAAAAATGAAGGTAGTAATTGCCCAATATATTGATGTACTGTGGTACCCTTGGTTAAAAAACGTAAGCAAACTATTTTAGGTGGCGGCAGAATAAATGCAGTGAATGAGCTGGTATGAACTCTGTGGACACTTATTTTATTTTCTGCATGGTTTTCATAGCTCCATGTTTATTGCCATTAGAAGTAGCGCTAGATTGCATGTCTTGTACTGTAAAAATACATTGCAGGGACTCACTAAAATACTTGTCAGTGCTCAATGCCGAAATCCTTAAGTTGACATGCCCAAACAATTCCACAGAGTTTACTAAGACTCTTAAAACACCAGAATAAATACTGTAACTTATAGGACAGGTATATTTGATGTCACATTTTATAAAAGGGAAATAAGTATATGTATGTCGATGACATAAACGTCCCTATAAATGTTTATTTCTACAGGAAGTGGTGGGGTTCAGGTTGTAAACAACAGTCTCTTAAATAGCTGCATTAGAGAACAGCTCAACTTGAGATGGTCTGTGGGATTCGCTGTTACTAAAGCCGTGTGAATCCCTGTTTGCTTCAGGGCAAGATGTGTGACTGAGGTGCCATCGAGCTCTTTCAATCCACGAGGGCATTTGGGGTGAAGATCACTGGATTGGCATCCACCACTGGAGCTCGTTTAGTGCCTTTGGTCTTAGGCTCAGATAGCCCCGGTACTGAACCTGTTGGGCTGCTTCATGAATGAAGTCTCAGTGCTGTTTTTACATACCTCGCATAGCTCCAGAAATGGACTTTTTGGCCGTATTGTGCCAGTAATACATGCATTAGTAAGGAGGAAATTGGCAGTGATGTGGTTGGTTTCTTTCTAAAGGTCCCTCCCCTCGAATTTGTGGTCTTTCCACACAAACCCTGTAATGAACTCTCATATTTAATGATCATATATTCTCTTTTGTTCCCATCCCTTCTTTATCCGTACGAAATGTTTCGCCGTCCTCCTCATGCTGTCTTCTATCGACCCTGCTTAGGATGACAACAAGCCCTTGAGTGCCAATGGCCACGAGGAGCGGAGCAAGAAGTGAGTTCTGTGGCTTTTCTAATGAATTATGTAATTATTTTTACTCCTGTAGAGCGGATTGCAGCTTTAATATAAATATTAGTACCGAGTGCATTTGATAGTTGCTTTAATTCTTTTTTTAAAAGTATAATTTTATAGTAGTCAGTGCATTCAGTAGTTATATACAGTTATGACTGGAAATCTCAAGTTCTGGAGATCTTACGAACTCTTGATTCTGCAGGAAAAAGAGGAGCAGGAGTCGTAGCAGGAGCAAGAGCCGGGAAAAGAGGAGAAGCAGGAGTCACGACCGCAAGAAGAGTCACGATCGCAGACGCAGCCGCAGCAGAGAGCGCAAACGCAGCCGCAGCAAGGACAGGCGTCGCAGCCGATCCCGGAGCCGAGAGCGCGGTGGCCGTTACAAAGCCCCTTTGTACGTTAACCGTCTTATTGAGCTTTCAGTTCTGTTGTCAGGTGCTGTTAAATACACAGTTCAGAGATACTTTACTTGCACGTGTCGATTGCTTGAGTGTGTAAATGTCTTTCAGGAATATAAATGTGTATAATAAGAGTTTTAACGGCCGTCTTGATTCTTATGGCTGTTGTGAATCATCAAAGATGGACTGAGTCCCCAAAATCAAGGCGTTTGTTGTGATGTGTGCAACATTTACCCCGTGTTCCCTCTCAAACCTGCAGTAACACTTAACATCAGCAGTTAAGCGATAGATGTAGCTACTGAGATTTAAAACCTTGTTTTTAAATCACAGTTCTGGCCTGAAATTTAACGGTGGTCCCAGGGGGAAGACTGGCCCACCACCTGCCATCAAACTAAGGTTTCTATGATACTATTTTTGTTGTGTGTGGGTGTGTGAGTCAAAAATGGAAAGTGTTTGCTGAAGTGCTCACAGGATTTCTTTCTCACAGCCGGAAGAGGTCCAGAAGCCGCAGTCCTTTCAAGAAAGACAAAAGTCCTGTGAGGTGAGCGTTTCAGTCTAGAAGAACACGTGCTTTTCTCTGCTGGTTGAAGTTCTTCATGGTTTGTTGTTTTGCTAACAGGCAGCCCATTGATAACCTGACACCAGAGGAACGAGACGCTCGCACTGTGTTCTGTATGCAGCTGGCAGCCAGGATCCGACCACGAGACCTGGAGGAATTCTTTTCTGCAGTGGGAAAAGTCTGTGTTTCACATTTACTTTCTTTGATCCGGCTAAACGTTTTAACAGACAAACATTTTCTCAATCAATGTTGACTAATTTTGTTTCTGAAAGTAATTGGATTAATTTTGCCGGCACACTAATGCATCATTGTAAATCATGGCTGCATCCTAATGTTTTGTCTTTATCTTCCTGAAAGGTAAGAGATGTACGGATCATCTCCGACAGGAACTCCAGGAGGTCAAAGGGAATCTCTTACATTGAGTTTGTGGACTCCAGCTCTGTTCCGCTGGCAATCGGTCTGTCTGGACAGAGACTTTTGGGAGTTCCCATCATCGTTCAGGCTTCACAGGTGACACACAGAAACGTCTCGAGTGTGTTTGGCTGCAGATGTGAGCAGCTTCTGATTGCTGTCTGTGTGTCTTCATAAACAGGCTGAAAAGAACAGAGCAGCTGCGATGGCCAACAACTTGCAGAAAGGCTCCTGTGGGCCCATGAGACTGTACGTTGGCTCGCTGCATTTCAACATCACAGAGGACATGCTCAGAGGCATCTTTGAACCATTTGGAAGGGTAAATTTTGCTTTTTTCAATTCGTGCTGGTTGTAGGACAGTCGTGGGTGGTCACACATGATCTTTTCTCTGCAGATTGACAGTATTCAACTGATGATGGACAGTGAAACAGGAAGATCTAAAGGATATGGATTTATCACAGTAAGTTGGCATTTACAGGAGAAAGCTCCTGAAATAAACTCTGGGACGAGGTTAGATCTTCTCTCTTTCTCCTCAGTTTTCAGATGCTGAGTGCGCTAAGAAGGCTCTGGAGCAGCTGAATGGCTTCGAGTTGGCTGGCAGACCGATGAAAGTTGGACACGTGACGGAACGCACGGATGCCTCAAACGCCAGCTCCTTCCTGGACAACGATGAGCTGGATAGAACTGGCATAGACCTGGGAACCACAGGAAGACTTCAGCTCATGGCCAGACTGGCTGAAGGTAAGAGTCACTCTCTGACACATCAGCAAATGCTTTGCTACTGTTAACTCCATCTCAGATGTGGACTGAAACATTTCACTGGTTTTCTTCTAAGGAACCGGGATGCAGATTCCACCAGCGGCTCAGCAGGCTCTACAGATGAGTGGCTCTATGGTCGCGATGGCTGCAGCTACTGGTCGGTTTTTGAATTTGCTTTCAGGCAGTTACTTGTGTGATCTTCCTGTAGTTTTATTGGTATTAACCCTTTTTATTAATCGTAGCTGCTATGAACCCTGGATTGAGTTTTAACATCAACGTGCCCACAAATCAAGCTTTGAATCTACCATCTCAACCAATTGCAACTCACTGCTTCCAGCTCTCCAACATGTTCAATCCAAACTCGTAAGTTACTGGAGAATGTGATGTTCAGACCATAATAAAGAAACAATCGAATACAGGATTGATTTTGTAATTGATTTTGTTTTGCAGAGAAAATGAACATGGTTGGGAAGTTGAAATTCAGGATGATGTCATTGAGGAGTGTAACAAACACGGTGGAGTCATACATATATACGTGGACAAGAAATCTACTGAAGTACGTGTCTCTCTTAAAGGGACAGTTGCCTTTATTTACCCGCGCTCATCATTCCGATCAAATGAATCTTCTGTGTGATATTTTGAGACTCAGCTGTTTGTGTTTTCTGTCAGGGAAACGTCTATGTAAAGTGTCCCACCATCCCTGCTGCCATGGCTGCAGTCAGTGCGTTACATGGACGCTGGTTTGGAGGTGAGTCTCAATTCTGATTCCAGTTCAGTTTGGTTTCACATTCAGTTCAGTTTAACAAGGTCTAAATCGTTACATTGTTAATTTATCGTTGTAATAAATTCTCGAGTTTTAATTCTTTTCAATATTTTCACAGGTAAAATGATCACAGCAGCTTACGTCCCTCTCCCTACTTACCACAATCTTTTCCCGGAGTCGGTGCAGGCCACACAGCTTCTGATGCCCAGCCGCCGGTGATCTCCCTCAACACAACCCTCTTTTTAACATGTGGAGAACAGTAACAGTTCTGCAAGCTGTGGCACATTCAGTTTGTTTCCTTTTAAATTGGTTACAAAACCAGTAAGGCTTGAAGTTTTACTTGCAGTGTCCTTACTAGTCTTGGACATTTAAAGTTCTGTGGTAAAAAAACTTTCCTATGTACAGTATACTTATTAAATTTTGTCTCTGGTTCTTTTGACATATTGTCTTTGTGACAGATTTGATTGGCATGTTTCCCACTCGAGGAAGTTACACAATTAGCCACAAATTGTAATTCTTAAATGAGTTCCAGCAGTTGATTCAGCGTTTGACATGTTCAAGTTTTTGGCTCTGTGAGCTGTGGGAACTAAATGGCTGATAAATATCTTTTGTTCATTTAAAAGCGTAAGATTTAGAAACATCTTGTTTTTCTAATCAGGTTTTGATTTTGTAAAGTTGATGAACGTTCATTTCAAATAAAGCCAAAATACCGTCACTGTTGATTCTCATCATTTGAACAAATGCTCATGTTTGTTTTAATTTGGTTTCTTTTATTTCTGCCCCAGTAAATCAACTTAACAATGGAAGGTATTCTGATCTATGAAGAGAGGTTTTGCAGGAACACAGTTTTTGAAAGATTAGTGTAGAGCAGGGTTGTGTGGAGGGCCGGATTCCTGCAGAGTTCAGCTCCAGCACACCTGCCTGGAATTTTCTAGTAATCCTGAAGACATTATCAGAATCAGGTGTGTTAAATTAATGAAAATTAAGATAAAGGACACAGAACCTCCAGGAGCTGTTTGATAAGAGTTAATGTTCTAGACTAGTGTTGAGTATACAATCATTATTTGGTCTGTAATACTGTGAAGTCACTTCTGTGAATTCATTTCTATGAATACATGTTCAGATGTAGATGTGTAAACATGAGCTTTCTCAGAATGAATCTGCTTTTATTTCAGACCGTTTCATTGACAGTTTGTGGACAAATACATGACAGAGCAGAATAAACGTCAGAAAACTACTTTCAACTCCAACACAGACTCAGTCCAATTTATACATAACTACAAAAGGCATTGAAGCTTTGTACATATCTTTATACAAGTATCTATTTCTCATATATACAATAAAATGAAATATGTACAACATGTTTTCCAGAATCTTTATATGCAAAAATAGACAACACATCTGATAATGATGTACACTTTAAAATCACAGCAGATCAGACCTTGTGAAAGTGTTAAACTGACGGTCATCATCTGACAGTATTTACTGCTGGAATCTCCATTTACAGGAACTTTCTCTGAGAAACAGACAGGTTACCAGCACCAGCCATCACATCCTACAACATCATATCAGAGCAAGACTGTAAACTTACAGATAATATTAAAAACTTCTTCAGAAAATACAAATCATTTTAAATCAAGTGCCATTTGTTTCAGAAGTTCTGCTTCTGTTTAACCCTGATGTCCGGCAGCCCAGAAACTTTTATCTGGCTTAATTGTTTCCTTTCCTGAAAATACAATTTACTAGTTAGTGCTTTATAACCCAAAGGAGCCAGTCAGAACAGTGACATAAAACCTACTAATTAAAACAACTGTCCACAAATGATTCATTCCAGATGACGAGCTTTGTAGTGCACAAGAGATTTACAGCTGCAATCCGTAACTTGTTTTGGTTAAAATAAAAAAACAGTTATAAGAAGTACAAAGACTCCTTATTTCAATCCTTTTCACAACTCTAAGTTTATAATAGTGACTTATATTTGAGTTGTTGGGTCAGATTTCACAGGAAACATCCGTGTGTCACAGCTACTAAATCACGTGGGCAGATACTGTAGAAGGTGCAACACTTTGTAGTTTGTTCTTACAGCAGATGATCAAAATTTAAACCTGTCATCCACTTCAAATGACTTTGCAAGTACCTGCAGTTTTACATTTTAAACAGAGATGGCTAATAGCTTTAAACATTCAGTGTAAGATGTGCACCCTAACAATACAATATAGATTGTTTTCAAAAAGACATCTAAAAAGGAACAAACACAACATACTTTTTTGACTGTTGCTGGATCTTTTCTTGCATTAGAGATGGTGTTTAGTAGTTGACTGTACAGTTCTTAAGCTTTGGAACAGACTAACAATGATCAGTGGTCTGATTGTCTTTTTCAATGTGTGCTACAGCAACTTGCTTTACAAGCAAATCTTGAATTAATATGTGCGTTGCTGGTGTGCTGTTTTATTGCTAAAATTGTCTAATACTGGCAGAAGCTGTAATGAATATAACCCCAACATGTAACTCACAACAAAATCAGGTGTTACAATAAAACCATCATTTACACAATGATCTTAGCTTAACCTTTGAAAAAGCCAGACTGTGAACTTAACCTTGTGGCCACATATGATGTTGGGGGATGAAAATTGACCTTGTATAGTTTATGGCATTGACTTCTTCAAACACCTCAAGGCAACAGAGGTGCTGTGTGAGGCTACAGAACAGACTCCAGTGGACTGATGTTCATTGTTTTCTGACATCATATCGATCACATTATATCCACAAAGAACTCACACGGGTTGCCCATGGCATGCTGGAAAGACTGGCGACTGGCGGTAAGTTCGGGCGGTACGGCCCCCAGCTCCCTTACAGGTGGGGCTCCAGGGGGTCCGCTGCTGATGGGGCCCTTAGGGGCCAACCTGGCCAGGCTGTAGGAAGGAGGCAGGCCTGGGGGTCCATAAGAGGAAGCGTGGCTCCGTTCGCTGAGTGCACAGGATGTGTGGCCATATTTGGAAAAGGAAGTACGGCTGTAGGTAAAGGAAGTGTGGCTGTGTTGGGAGGGGACCTGGGAATGGGTGTGGCTGTGTCTGGAGTGGGCGTGGCTGTGAGATGATAGGGCGTGGCTGCGGTGGCTCAACTGGCTGCCTGATCGTCTCCCAGCTGCACGATTGGCCGAATCGGATTCACTGCCAGTCGACTTGCGTTCTTTATCTCTCGAGATGCAGCGCTGGTTTTTCACAACACTGCGGCTGGAACTGCTGCTTTTACTTCCTGAAAAAGACAGAACAAAAGATTTAACATACCAACAACCAAGTTGTTTCATAAAGTTAATGTATTATATGCCTGAATATTTACGATTAGCTTTTTATAGCTATAGAACTGAAATAACAAAAGGAAACTGTTTTCCTTCTGACAGCTTCACTAAGCAACTTATTTCCAGAGAGAGAGAATGCTGTGTGAAATGAACATCAGGTGATGTGTCCATGTGAGGAAGACAACGATGAAGATGATGAAGACTGTGCAGTGAATTCACAGTGAAGAGCAGCAAAACATGAGACAAACGTACAGCAGATAAATGTGTGTGAAATGAGCAGACGTCACGTCAAGAAATTTTAACAAACAGTCAAAAATGATCCAAAAAACAAAACTGACAGAAGGTCCATCAGAGCCCCTCACAACCGTACAGAAGAGATGTGACCACCTTATATTAGCACAACTAATACAACCTAAAAAACAATTACACGCCCAAATCACATTGTAGGAGTTTTAATTGTAAAGGTATTTGTTTAAATACAGTTAGTATTGACTCACCCCCACTGTGCTGACTGCCTGCACTGCCACTGTGGAAACTGTGGCCGGGGTCGGAATATCCTGGAGGGAAGCCAGGGGGCGCCGTGGAGAAGGGTGGGTAAGGCAATGGCTGGCCGCCCATGGGCCATGGGTTAGTGGATGGAGGAGGTAGAGGGGCCAGTGTTTCCTGCTCTGAACCAGCGCCACTCGAACCTTCATTCAAGTTTAGAGCAGTCATATCTGAGAAGAAAAAAAGATCTTCATAAAAGATAAACAGTAAGTCAGGAGATTTCTACAGATACTGTTTACATGTACACTGAGAAAGGACATGTGTCAGTATGTTGTACTTTGGCAGAGATCTCCAAAGGTGTAGTAGCACTGCTCAGAGAAGGTGATTTTGTTGACGGTGTGTCTCAGATAGCCGTGTTTCAGCAGACCGCTGGCGTATTTTCTGGCATCCCGCCGGTCTTTGAACCCTTCGACCCGTGAGAACAGCCAGTCCACTACATCACCTCCTGAAATAAAATCAGATCACCAAAAACATTTGGATTTATGTTTAACTGCGGCTGACTGAGGTTTTACTGTGTGGTGAATTGTTAGCACCCTTTTTCAACTGTTGTGTATTTAATTCATCCCCTACAAATATTACAATGACATTAAAGCTGCAATGTGTAACTTTTATGGTTAAAGAACCGATCAGACAGATCTCACCTATAACAGCGCTGGCGACTGTGATCTTCAGCCACATTCTGTCTCGTATCTCCAGACCCGAATCGGGCAGCTGCATCACTTTCACGATGGTGCCCATGTCTGTCTTCCCCAGTGTGAGAGGAAGATCATCAAACTCTGAGGAGCACAAACACAACAGAACCATTAGAACCGCACCTTAAACTTAATGATGTCCATCAGAACACACACTGTACCGTTCTGCGGGAATGACCCCGTAAGTGCAGTCGTGTGGGAAATCCAGGCAGCTGGGTCAATGGGCCTCACTGGTTCCGCTTTGGAAACAACAAGATTACATGAATGTAGCTAACAGGTAACGTTCTCAGAACATTTGCTAAAGTTATCAAAAATGTCTGTAAGTAGAACCTATAACATTATTAGTCATAAACCAAAACTCCTAAGTAGTAAATGGAACATTTCGAAACGTTCTTGAATAACGTTTTTATTACCCAGCGATAACAACACAATGTCAAAAAACATTAACATTTATAGAACATTCTTTATTGTTTTTGTTACTTAATGGAAATGTTAGAGAAACATTTTTACAACCTAAAGCTGTTAGCTGGGGGTCTCACCTCTGGGTATAGTGAAGTAACTGCGAGGTGAAGGGTCCCAACATTTAGCAACAGTCAGACTGATTGAGCTGCGAAACACAAGCACAACCATCAGCTGATTCAATTCAACACGTTCTCTCCTAACCAGACAGTCCTCTCATCTCACCTGTTCTTTGAGACGATCTCTCTCAGCATTCTGACCGCGTCATCGTTGCTCATGCTCTCAAAGTTCACGTCATTCACCTGCAAATCAGAATCATCTGACACAATCAAACATAAACACTGAGCAAAATCAGGCAACAATGAGATTCAGCTGACCTGCAACAGCATGTCTCCTGGTTCGATCCTTCCGTCTGCCGCCACGGCCCCTCCCCTCATGATGGAGCCGATGTAGATGCCGCCATCTCCTCTATCATTACTCTGACCCACGATACTGATGCCAAGAAAGTTATACTTCTCTGTGCACGAGAGAGAACAGGAAGTGAGAACTGTGATGTATTGTGGGTGGGTACAGTATGTGTACAGTATGTGTACAGTATGGCGGGCTGATCTTACCCATGTGGAGGGTCACAGTGATGATGTTGAGGCTCATGGTGCAGTCTGTGATACTGCTGAAGGAGGAGGACTGAGGAGCAGAGATAATGAGTTACAGAAGACACAGAAATAAGATGTTACTGTCATGTAGACACACACAGAAGTCTCACCCGGTCAATTTTTTCCACTTTGTGTCGTCTGCGTGTGCGCTTGTGTCTCTTCATTAGCTGAAAGGAGGAGTTCTGCCCGGTGGAACTGCTCAGTCTGAGACACAATACAGATTTAGACGTTTATCTGTCACGCACACAGGAAGTTTAAGTTTATAGGAATTGTTGAGCAGAGCTCTGTGTCAACATACTGAACCGCTTGTGCTGAATAAAAAGTAACAGAGCTGCACAATATACAGAAATGTGTGTTTCCAGTGAACAGATTCGAACCCACAACCTTTGTGCTGCTAACACAACACACTATCAATGCTCTGTGAGTACGGCAATATTTAGCATTTATTGCACGGTGCATTTTTTGTCATTATCATGCAGGTCTCAACGTCATATCAAAGAGTTTGTTGGCTGTGCTAATGTGACCTGCTTGCGTTCTCATCTTCCTCACTGTCGATGAAGGAGCTGGACTCCAGCTCACTGCTCATCAGTGAAGCGCTGTTACTGCCCACGTGTGTGTCTCTCACCGTCCGCTCGGTTTGACAGTGACCGTTCACACGCAGGACTGAGAGCAACAAACACACACAATCTTAAGACACGGAACCCACAGAA
>JAZGTK010022138.1:0-10365 GCA_036877625.1 Ambastaia sidthimunki
TGAATGCTCACACAATATTACCCAACCGCATACGCTGTACCATCTCAGACCTGTGGATTCTCTTCTTAATAATAACAAACTTGTCTGACAATGTACAACTTTACTTTTCTGTAAAGCAGTTTTGAAATAATATATATTGTGAAAAGTGCTAGACAAATAAATGTGAATTGAATTGTGGGACGCAGCTCTTGCTCAAAGCTTGTCACGAGATGGCACCAATCAATAGATCTAATTTTACACAAATCATTATCAGTGGAACTGATTAATGCCAAGAGAATTGATCTGGATACAACCAAATGCATAAAATATACTGTCATCCTGTAATGACAAAATGCACAGATGACCTTTATAGACCCAAAGGACACTTACTGATTTAAGACATAGCTGACATGATAATCCAGTGGAGTGTGTTTAAAGCAGATATGTGTGTGTGAAAGGTTTTCTTTCAAAGGCACATGGACTCACACTTACACAAATAATTGCCTGACAGATACAGTTAATGTATATACTGTATAAGTTGGCCATATGTGAGGCTTAATTTCCACTCTTGTTATTGCTTTGAAAATAGATTCAGGGAGAAGCAGCTGTTTGCTGATGATTCTCTTGAGATGCATTTTGAAAAGTTAAAATGATTCATTAATCAGAATCCATACCTGTGCTTTCGTAGAGCAAGACAATAAACATGATATATGAACAGAAGAGAGAGAGAGAGAGAGAGAGAGAGAGAGACTATATGTGACTATAAACATTTTATATAGTTTTATATATATATATATCACGTGACCTCACTTTATTAAATATATATTAAAAAAAATATATATATATATTTCACTATGTGTTAAAAGAAATATGTTAAATCTTATTATTTAAATGTGTATTACTTATATTACTTTTTACTTATACACTGTAAAAACCGAGATCGAGTAGAGTGCATTGCATTGTGGGATACCGTATGCAAAGCCGTGTGCTGTCTTGTATACTTCTCATTTTGGCAAATGTACTAGGTCGTCTGAGTTTTCCATGCATGCTAACTTTAAGCATACTTTGCCAAGTATGAATATTTTAAGCTGCAGAGATAATGTTGTGTGGAAGTATATACTACTTCAGACATAGGCTGTGTGTGTGTTTGTGTATGTAAGTGTGAATGCACTTTAGGGATCTACCATGTCCTCTGCCCCTTTCCAGGTGTTCTCACAGTCCTTCACTGCATCTTTTGCTATCTACACTGTGGCCAGTGGGTAGGTAGACAGAGGTCACTTTCTGCATGGCCTGAACCGGGCATGTGCACAACCAACAACAAAAACCGGTCCCGAGGTCCCCTCTTGTTTGTACATTCAGTCATCAGTTATTCATCAGTCATCGAGTCTTTAAACGTTCTGAAAGGTTCTGTTTCCCCTGAAGTTCAGATCTCCAGCAGATGAAATCTCCTCACTAACCTACAATTTACTAAAAAAGCTGCGACAGGGTTTGCTGTGTTTTGCCTGCGGTTATGAAACGGCAGTAAAACATAAACGATGTCTTGAAGCCCATTTGCTTGTTGCTGCTCATTTAACTCCAGCTGAGGTTTCATTGCATGAATAGACCCCTGGCCTTGACTCTTCGTATATTTTACGTTCGTTTTGTATGATCTCTGCATTGTGCTGTTTGTACGAGCTCAGTAACCCAGTTAACCTGACGAATTTGCACCGTTTAGCTGCAGATCACCGCACGCTGATGTTTGAATGTGTGTTTTATCTGCGTATATTAGAGAGATTGTGGACCTTACACCACCGGATGAGGAAACGTCAGTACTACAGTATGCAGCGTGGGGGCCTCAAGGGAACCAGCTGGTAAGGATGCAGCCATCATTTGTCTTTGTCTCTGAACTGTATTATTGCTAGTAGGCATAGCCAGCGTGCTTAGAATTAAGTATTAGGCTACATGTAAGGCGGAATAATAGCTTATGACTAGCTAAAGCTGAAGTATATACTGACTTTTATTGTTTTAAAGTAGTAAGTGAAATAGTGTGTTTTTAAATGTGTTTTTAAACTGTAGTATTACTACATGGTTGTCACATGACAGTGATGTCAATGAAAATGGTTATTTTACATTTTTAATTGTTTTTGTGTAACATTAGTGTAACATTTCCATTTTAAATACAGTCAAGAAAAGCACAAAAATTGTAGTTGATATTGTAAAGCAATTGTTGTGGATTTAATTGCTATTTATGATCACCATGGAAACGAAAGTTTGCATTGTGGGATACGGCATTCCAGACAATAATCTTCTCATTTTAGCAGATGTAGTAGCTCATTCGGCTCTGTTTGAACAGTTATTTAAACACTGTGTGCAGTATGTATAACTATATATTTCAGCAATAGTAGTACGAAACATGTCCTTAGTTACACAGAAGCAATGCATGTAAATGCTGTTGAACACTTTGTTTTATTAACAGTATGTATTCATGAGACTAACTGTAAGTATGCTGTTAATATGTTAATATACAGCCGGTCCTCCGTGTTTTCTAAAAGCCCTGAAAGCGTTCTGGATTTTGGCTCCATCAATTTATAATAATGTTGTTTTGGTGTCTCTGTTAACACAAGGTCTATGTTTTTGAGAACGACATCTACTACAAACCAGATGTTTTCAGCAAGCCGATGCGTCTGACAGTCACAGGCAGAAGTGGACTGGTGGTTAATGGACTGTCTGATTGGACCTACGAGGGTCAGTGAGTTTAAATGTGACACCTCCCCATTCCAACAGCAGTCAGTTACTCAGTTAATGACTTGATATCATGTGTTGCTTTCAGACAGTTTTGACAAACCACTTGAAAACTGTAAAGATTATTATCTCGTTTGGCCTCATAAAGATGTGAAATAAGCGAAATTAAAAAGTGATGTGAAGATTTAAATTAAATGACTGTAATAAAAAATAATGTGATAAGATTTAAATTGGAATGGTGGTAATCGGCACAGGTCAGTGAAGCTCTCTGTACAGATTCATAAATTTTATTAAAATTTCTTTCTGTTTAAAATTTGTGATTGTAGAGGAGATACTTTTGAAATATCCTGCGTTCTGGTGGTCCAGAGATGGTGCCCGCCTGGCATATCTTTCCATTAACAACTCAGCCACGCCTTTTATGGAGATACCTCACTTCCTGGGCGGGATCTATCCCTCCAGTGTCCTTTATCCATACCCAAAGGTAAGAAACACAAATTGTGAATTATTTTGCAAGTTTTCAAGCTGCAAACTCATAATTGTTGTGATCGGATCATTAAGTCAGTTAAATCGACCTGTTGATTCCAATTCACACTAAATAATTCAGGCCGTCTTAAATGAACTGGATTATTCATGAAAAAAGTAAAATGGGTTTGGAACCACATTGTGAAGTAAATAATGAAGGAATTTTGGGATGAACTATCGCTTTAAATTGAATCGCACGCCATCAATATTTAAATGTGAAGACTGTGAAAAAAAAAGCATCGCGTTTATAATCCATAATAAATGCAGAAATATGAACTTCTTACAGACTGCAGAGGGATTTTGTTTCTGATGGGATGATGTTGGATGTTTTTTTGCAGGCAGGTTCCAGAATTCCATCAGTCAGTTTGTTTGTGGTGAATTTATACGGTCCAGCACACACGTTGGAAATGATCCCACCCGACTCACAGAACACCAGGTGAGATTTATCTGTTATTACATATGCACTGTTCAAGTTATGGCTAAACGTATGATAGCTGCAGTATTCTTTACAGTGGACACATGGGTGACATCACCGCAATGTTGTTTCTAGGCAACAAACGCATTAAAGTAATTTCTCATAATATTGCGATAATTTGTTTTAAAATGACGTTTACTGCCTAACAAAAGGGAATCATATTTTGAATTGACAAGGAGAATAATTGCTTATGTGCAGAAATTCACATCTTCCACACTGTGCACAATCCCAATAAAAGATGTAGTATGACAAAGTAAAATATTTGTATTGGTTTATTCAATATAAACCCTTCATTATTAACTGTTCTTACTACAGCCCCCACAATGCTTTGCACATTGTCCTCATGAAATATATGTCTGGACTTTTACACATTCAGATGGAAATCATTCTTCAGTGCAGAAATGCTGCAACTCTTCCAGATTAAATGCAGAATGCGGCCGGACAGCAATTTTCAGGTTTTGCTGCAGAATTGGATTCGCTCTGCGCTTCTACAGAGCTCCAGTCTTCCAAATTTAAGCCATTTTTCATCTCTTTTGTTTCCTCTGTGTGCTCTGCATTTATGTCCTGCTGGAAAATGAATCTGTTGCCTAAACGTACATCTCAGGCTGAAACATTTGTGCCCTTGATGGCAACAAGCGTTTTAGCTCCTTCTGCTGGAAAATCTTACCCAGAGCGTGATTTAATTAAAGTGTTATTTTACCAGCTTCCTCCCTTGAGATAAAAATCTCTTTTTCAAGAGCGATCTGGCCAAAATTGCAGCATAAAACATTACATTAAAACATAAATATAACGCAGGGGCAACTGTAAAAAAACTAATGTGGCTAAAAGGAAATTCTGCTAAATTTAATGCCAATACTTTAAAAGAACTGTTAGTTTTAAATTTAAGAGTGTTTAAGGCTGTTGAGTATTTCTAAAGTGTTCTAAGGAGCAGCAGATATAAAATGCTTATTTCCAAAGTTAGTCCTTGTTTCAGGCACTGATGCACATAATGTATCATCAGTAAGTTGTAATTTAAATTTAATAGAATATTAACTTTTATTGTATGTTATGAAGGCAACTAACCAATTAATGTTATGTAAATAAAGGTGTACCTCAAATCAGACTTTTTTAGATTAATGGGATTTTCGTTTGGGGATGATAAAAATAAAAATGTCTTCGGCCAGAGTCACATCTAATGATGACACATGAGGGTGGACTTTTCTTTGCCTGAGTCAGTTAGCAAACATCCATCAATCACCAAGTACTGCCCAAGCAAAGGTTCTGTGTTTTTTAAAGGTTCTTTATGGAATCATAAATCCAAAACTGGTTCTTCTATGGTACCCTTTTTAGGAGTGTAAAAAATCGTCCTATTCCAGCCTTAGTTTGCAATTTGCAATACAGTATCAATGAAAAGTTTCTAAGAGCTTTTTATGTCTCTCTCTCTCCTTCTCTTGCTCTCTCTCTCTCTGTAACCCCCTCTCTCTCTGCAGAGAGAGCTACATCTCTACGGTGAGCTGGATCAGCAGTACCCGCCTGGCCATGCGCTGGTTGAACCGGGTTCAGAATCATTCTGTGCTGTGTGTGTGTGAGGCCACAACAGGAGCCTGCTCAGAGGTCAGGGGTCACCAATTCATCCAGTGCAGCCCACTGGGTGTCTTTATCCACACAGTGTCAATTGATTTCTCTCTCATTCTTCATTCTGCTCTGAAACAGGCTAAATCTCCAGCTTCTCTTCTGCCAGCTCAGCCCAATTTCCTTCTAGAGGCGTGAAAGACTTGCTCAGTTCACTTTTAAGCCTCAATTTCCATGTGCAGCCTGCTTTAACTTTTAAAGGTCACTTCCTATTTGTGTATGTGCCTGTGGGTGATTGATTATATGTGGATCTGAGCGCTTGTGTTTAGCAGCGATGTGTCAATCTTGTTTGATTGTAAAATCCGCTGCAAACCTTTTATGATTATGAAACCGCATGTGTAGTTCTAATCCTGGATTCTGATTGGTCAGTGCGGTGTGTTGCCACTGTGCTAAAATATGAGATATTAGAACAGCTGCGAGACTTGTGAACTGTGTATATCACTGCCGGTATCTATAAAATAACATGTATGCAACTAATTTGCATATTTTGCTTAATAAAACCAATCAAGTTTGTTTTCATTATTTAGTAGTCATTTTTAACGATGCACTTGTTAGACACATTACAATAAACACTCTTAAAAATATAAAGGGTGCTAAAAGGATTTTTTACAGTGATGCCATTGGAGAACCCTTTTGGTTCATTAAAGAACCTTTCTGTCAAAGGTTCCTAAAAGAACCATCTCTTGCTTGTCTTTGTATAGTCTGTAGAACCTTTTCCCACTACAAACAACTTTAATGTGCAATAGAAAGTTCTGAGGATGTTAAAGGTTCTTTATGGAACCCCACAGCCCAACAAAGAACCTTTCAGGAACCTTTATTTGTAAGAGTGCTGTGTTGTTGCTTAATTAACGTTAGATCTTGCTAATGGAGTGAATGTGAAGCAGACAGCAGTGAGACAACACAACTAAATCTCCAGATACACACGGAACAGACGCCAGTTAGAATGATGGATCGACTACATCTTTGCATGAGCTGCTGAGTTTATTATGAAGTACAGCTCTCGATGGCAGGCAGAAGAGAATAAAAGATTTAAGCACACATTTCACTTATAATGGATGACATGTCTAATCTTTTAAAAATGTCTTTAATCTTCAGAAGCACCAAATGACGTTGGACTTTTGGCACAACAACCGACGGCAGGTAAATTCAGTCTCTCTGTTCAGGGAGACATTTCATCAATTTTCAGACTGTTGTTCTCCTCCTAAAAGCTGAGGACAGAAATGAATAGCATCAAAACGCTGTCGTTTCTCATTAATCTGTTGCTGGTTTGTGTATTGACGGGATCTTGTCCTACAGGAGGAGCCGATGTTCAAGGCGGATGGTTCCTTGTTTTACCTCATCTTGCCTGCCAAGCAAGGCGCTCGTGGGGACTTTCTTCACATTGCCAGTATCTCTGCTCAGGTTCGAGCCATTTCACACTCGCTCAGGGCACAATGAAAGCAGATGTGTGCATTAACATTGTAGTTTGAATCCTAAAAAGTTAAGGAGTCGCAACACTGTAACGCCTGTCTTTGATTTTTGTTGTGAATATAATATTGATGTGTTTAGCTGAACTGATTTGCATCTCTTTGTCAGATCTTCAGGACAATTATAAATTCATATTGCGGCCTGTTTAAGTCTTGATCTGTTTATAACTTAAGTTTGTCTTGTTTTTTGTTGTGCATGATTCATCACTGCACGTATGCAAAAAACGTTTGATCTTCATGTATGTAATGAACGTAAATAAATGTAACAACCTGCTCCTTCATCAAATGACTTTTCTTTTTTGCTGATGTCACCTGGGCCACACTGCTATTGGTTGATGTTGACCAATAGCCTTCTATGTAGGCTTTGTTGTCAGCAACTTATCCTTTCTGGTTTGGCTTTAATCTGGCATTGGTTTTGGCTTTAACCCCTCGTTTCTGAAACTGATATAAGCTTTTCACTCTCTTCTCTTTCTCTCTCACTTTTAGGCTTCAACTCCTTCTGTTTCTCCTCGCTTTCTAACATCAGGGAACTGGGATGTTACCTCACTGTGCGCCCTTGATGAAGAGAACGATAAACTGTACGAAGAGATGAATTTTATGAGTAAACCATTTAGACTTAAAACCCTCACAATAAAGTCATAAAGCCTAATAGAGCAATTCTAAAATTATTAAACCTTTGTGATCACATTTAGTCCAGTAAATCACTCAAGATGGCATTCAATTAAAATTAATATGATGATTTATTGTAGAGTTGCGGTAATGATGTGTCATTTACAGTTGTGGTAATGATGGTGTCATTTACAGTGGTGGTAATGATGGTGTCATTTACAGTGGTGGTAATGACGTTTCATTTACAGTGGTGGTAATGATGGGGTCATTTACAGTGGTGGTAATGATGGTGTCATTTATGTTTCTCTATTATTCTGTAACTGCATAAAGACATTTCTTTTAGACAATCGTCTTAGAGAAGCTTTACAGATAACATTGAATCTTTTCTCTCTTGAATGCAAAAATGTCTTGCCCAGCCTAAAATATGCAGATCTGTATCACTATAAAAGCGACTTGCATTTAATCTGTCTGGCCTTACAAAAAAATATATGGTGTTTTTTCAAACCCCTGGTAAACTTTGATCACTGTTGCTGATTGGTTACAAGGTCAAGTACATGCAAATGAGTTTTGTGGCACTGCAGTTGTAACCTTTTGTTACTTACTTGGCCACGAGTGAGAATTGCATACGACAAGCTTTTAAAAACTGATTGTAAATTTGTGCATGTTTAACAACCACAAAGCTATTTGATATTCAGCTGTATGACGGCTGTATTGGGAGTTAGGCTGTATTATCAGAGAATAAATGACTTGCAAATAGTAACTCAAAAAAGCAGTAGCCGCCTTGTTAAAGATTTCCTTAATGTGTGTTTTGTACGGCAGGTATTTTCTGAGTACGGAAGAGTCGACGCAGAGCCGACACTTATACAGGTGAGTGTCTCAAACCGGTACGTCTTTTTATTGTAATTGAGTTTTTTATTATCGCCGTCTTGGTGCTCCAGCCTCTCACGCTGTGATGCGTGTTTGCATCTAAATCAGGCTGACAGCCTTTGCACATCCTGTTGTGTGATATTTTATACTCTCAGTAATGTTCCTGAATTTTGAAAGCCCGTGTCCTCATTACCGAGGGTTCAGATTCGTTACATCAATACGGACAACCGCGTTGCTCTAATCCATGTTCATCGATCATTCGTTAAAGACTGCCAGTGTGTGTCTTAATGAATGAGATGACGTGTATGGGGGACATTGGTGAAAAGCAATGAAGTTTTGTTCCCCTCTGGTGAGCTCCAGGCAAGAAGCCCAGCTAATTCATTTAACAGGCTTAGAGAGAGAGAGAGGGGGGCTTGAAAGAAAGATGGGCAGAGGAGGGAGGGGTGGTGCAGCACAAGGATTTAAAGGGTGTCGTCTAACCTTTGATTAATGCTCTAAGCCTCTCTCTTGCTCTCGCAGGGCCACAAGTCCTCATAGATTTTTATTGCAGTGCTCCAGCTAATATGGAGAGAGTGCAGAGGTCCAGCGTTAGACCTGAAGAAGTGAAGAGCGGAATACCAGATCAGTGATTCTGTATCACACATTTAAAACCAAAGGAAAAGTTTGTTCACAAGTGAAATTTCTCTATATGTTGCTCTACATGACCTTCTTTATTCAAATAAAGAAAATATTTTGAAGAATGTTAAGGCTGTTGTTTTTCCCAATACAGCAACGGCGTATAGAGGCATACAGGGGCTGTCATAAGTCTTTAACATTATGATGTGTTCTGACTTTCTTAGATAAAAGGGAACATTCTCAGGATGTTGGCTAACGTTCTCCAAAAGTTCTCTCAAATTATCAAAAAATGTTCTTGTAGGAATGTTAGTAGAGCATTTTTCAACATGATATAAAACGTTATTTCTAAGTTGCTAGGTACCGTTTTAACATGGTAATGTATTAAAAAAGCTTGAATAATGTTCTTATAATCAAGAAATAATGTCTAAAAACTGAAAAGACTGGATACAAATTTACATTTAACCTAAAGAAAACATTTCTTTTGCTGGATTTTGAATTGTTAAAATTCAAAAATTACATAGTTAAAATTCTGGGTTTTGGTCTGTTCCTCAAAGAAAACGATCAAGTTATGAAATGTTATTTTGTTATGCCTCTGGTTACTATATGCTTTTATTTTATGAAATTAAACGGTTCTTGAATGATATGAGGATGAGAGTGATGATGTAATCAGTGGTCATGTGATGGGCTATAATGAAATGCGTTTTTGTCGACCAGCGTGGAGCTCGGAGGAGCGTTTTATCGGCAGTGTCTGACTTGTGACCTGTTTGAACAATGCAACTTCTACAAAGCTGAGTTCAGCCCCAATCAGACATATTTCACCCTCTACTGCTTGGGTAAGACCTCCCAAACACACATGCAGACACACTTAAGCTGATGCGAGGCAAACATTTCTGCTTTTATCGTTCTGCTTTCACATCTCTGTTATATTTCCACAGGTCCAGGAGTCCCAAGAGTGACTATACACAGCACCAGTGAGCCCTCCAGTGAGTGGGGTGTAATTTGTGTCTCATTAACACTTGTTTATGGGGTCAAACCCAGAGAATAAACCATAGAGATCATTTTATAACTGTTCTGAACAGTGTTTAATAAAGTCTCAAACTGTTTTGCATAACATCACTGGAGTTTTATTGCCAGGCTCGATGTTTTACTTTATAGTTACATAACATTAAAATACTGCAGTACTGCAAGTGGAAATCATTCTGGATTTATGCCAGGAGGTAATTTTGTGTGTTAACGCACTTGTAGGATACACAGTGCTGGAAGACAACAGCATCCTCGCAATGTCCCTAGAAACCAAGAGGTTTCCCGAGACGGTTTTCCGGACGTTTTCCTCAGACAACAACGGTAAAGATTTTTAAAATAACGGATTGCATTTCTTCTACAGCATGAATTGATCTTAACCTCTTTAAAAGCTGCATTTAAGAGTCAGATAATTGATTCAGTTTTGCTAATTGTATCCTTACGGCTTTAGGGAGGTACCACTCATGCTTCTTTTGGGGG